>JAODAL010030486.1:0-49884 GCA_025379985.1 Phyllomedusa bahiana
GGGAAAAAAAGGAAGCGACAAAATTTGCGCGATATTAAAAATTTAAACACAGATTTTAACCTAAATTTATCGCGTGTCTAAAAAACCTTAAAGTAAATACCGTGCCGATTTCAACTTTGTCGATAAAATCGCTCAAACTAATGCTTGGGCACGGGTTTGCCCTTTTGCCTTACTCTGCGGTCCAGCCCCACCCCAAAACCACGAGTTTGGGGTCAGGTCTGTGACTGTGGGGGGCCAGATCATCGGGCGAGCACCCCCCATCACTCTCCTTCTTGGTCATATAGCCCTTACACAGTCGGGAGGGGGTTTGGGGGGCATTGCCCTTTAAAATAAATGATTCCAAAAAAACAAACCAATGGAAAGCATGCCGGCAAAGCTGGGGTAACCAGCTGGCCAGTATTCCTTCAATTTTGAATGAATCCCCAACATTCACCCAAAGCACCCCCCACCACACACCCCTCCTCCATGCTTCAGGGGGTGGGGAAAAAAGCTGTAGAGTCCATCGTTCACCTTTTTTTTCATCGCACAAAGACAGGGGGGGGTTTTGGGGTTTGAAACCAAAGATCTCAAATTTTGGGACTCACAGCCAAGCACAGATTTCCCTGGTCTAATGCCATTCCTTGGTTTTTGCCAAGAAATCTCTTCTGCTTTTGCCCTGGTTTCCTAGCAGCTTTTTT
Organism: Phyllomedusa bahiana; assembly: GCA_025379985.1. Taxonomy (NCBI): domain Eukaryota; kingdom Metazoa; phylum Chordata; class Amphibia; order Anura; family Hylidae; genus Phyllomedusa; species Phyllomedusa bahiana. The sequence goes on from JAODAL010030486.1 coordinate 678, forward strand.
AAAACCATAAAGGCCTCTGCACACAGTCCCTCTTACAGTTTTTGTAGAAGTGTCCCAACTGCGAACTCGTGTGGCATTGACCGGGTCTCTACTGACGCTTTAAACCCTGCGATTTCTGGGGCCCCGGTGACCGGATGAACTTATCCTCTGCAGCGGGTGACTCTTGGGCTTCCCCTTTTCGGGGGGGCCCATTGAGCCAGTTTCTTTTTTACCCTTGATGTTTTGGCCACTCACTTTAGGGCACTTTCAAAGTTTCCCCAATTTTTCGGGCTGACCCCACCTTATTTCTTAAAGTAATGAAGGGCCCCTCGTTTTTTTTTACTTAGCTGTTTTTTCTTGCCATAATAAAATTCTAAAAAAGTCCATTCGTAGGACTACAGCTGTGTACCACCTGACTTTGAACAACACAACGAGGTCCCAACCCCATTTTAACAAGAAAGCCCACTTATTTAAACCCACGGGGACACCGTGAAATGAAAAACCCTTTTATTTACTACCTCTTTAAGCTCATCAAAAAATCCAAAGTGTGCAAAGCAGTAATCAAAGCAAAAGGGGCTACTTTGAAGAACCTAAAAATAAGACATATTTTCAGTTGTTTCACACTTTTTTTTTTAAGTAATAATTCCACTTGTATTAATTCATAGTTTTTGATCCCTTCAGTGTGAATCTACAATTTTTATAGCATGAAAATACAAAAAACTTTTGGGAATGAAAGGGGGGTTTCCCAAATTTTTGGTCTGTACTATATATAGGATATGTTTATATCCTTTTTTTAATAAAAAAAACAAATAAGTTTTTAATCAAAAAGTCTGTTCTAGTCCATAAAGTTTTGTGATCTGAACAGAACAATGTATATGTTAAACACATGGAAAAATTTGTCATGGGGGCCCCCGCGGGCACCCTGCCCCGCCGGCCTTTCCCTGCCTGCCAGGCCGCGGCGGGGCATTGGGTCACCTGCGGCCACCCTCCCCCACCCCGGGCTCGCTTACCTGGCCCCCGCTCCGGTGAACGGCGCCCTGCTGCCCGGCCGTCGTCCCCCGCATGGCCGCCCCCTACGCGCGCCAGCTGGTTTAAATTTAAAGGCCATGTCCCGGGTAATTGGCTTATTGCGCGCTGGTCCTATATAATTTTATCCGCCCCCGGGCAACCCGTTTTTTCCCGATTGTTGGGGTGCTATGAAGTTTTTAGGTCCTTGTGTCCGTATTGCTTATCCTGTACCAGTCCGTTCCCCAACTTTTTCCCGACCTTCCTGTTTGCCGCCTGCCCGACCGTCTGTCCCTCTCTGCCACGAACCTCTGCCCCTGCCCACCTTCGCCTGGGGTTTCCCGCTACGCCTTTGGATTTCGATCCCGTACCACCGTACCCCGGCCCCCCGCAAGCAAGTCACGTCAGGGGAACGACCTGGTAGCCCACGCCGCAGCAAGTCCATCCCGCTTTTCGGGGGGCTCTGGTGAAAACCGGGGGCTACTTTGACTCCCCTTCCCTGGCGTGGCTTACCAACCCCCGCTTGCGGTGGTCCAGCGGATCCACCGTACCGTCACAAATGTATTCCATTATGTTTGCATATGTCGCTCATTGACTTCAATGCAATAAAGAGGATGCCAGTGCATATGGTTTTACGGGACCAAAAAAAAGTAAACTAGTTTTTTTTTTTTCCCCGAACCTAAACCATTTTTTGGGACGAAAAAGGGGGTCAAACATTTTCCCCAAAGGGAGCTCTTCCCGACTTTTATGTTTCACCATGATAGTCTATGGATATGTCAAGCGATACATTACAATACTGTTTATGGGTATTAAAACGTATATGTTTGACGTAAGCAATGAACATCGCATGAACCAGTCCTAAACTGCAAAGACACGGCAGAGGTAAAAAATACTTTTTTCCCCCTTCTAAAAAAAATCCAACCAGGGATTTTAAAACCTTTATTTTCACTCAGTCTTTTGTACCGTTTTTTTCGTGGTTTTCGGATTTCGGATGTCCTATTCAATTGAACAGTGCTAAAATCCACTGTTTTCATGGGAAATATGGGGGATATATAAACAGTTCTTTTTAACCCGGTTTTTTGGATTTGAAAAACCGACGGGAACTACAGCCCCGGGTTTTTTCTGAGGGCTATGGTGGATGATCAAAAGGGCGGGTTTTTTGCGGATTCTAAAAAACCGAATTCTGCAAAAATCTGATAATAACCTTAAAAGGTTTTTTTCACAAAAATGTTTAATTTTTTTATTTGTGAACATTTCAAAGCCCTAAACAAAAATAGAAGAATATAAAGAAAAGTTTTTCGGCCTAAATGTTGTTTAAAATAGGGATCCCTAATTCCCTTTTATTTCAAGGGTGCCCGTCAGCCATAGGGGTATTTCTAAGGGGGGAAAAGAAGGGGACTGGTCCCCCCCACTTTTTTAAATTTCGTGGGGGAACGGATTTTCCCCCCCCCTTTTTTGCCACTTTTTAATAAAAAATAATCCATATGAAAGGGATGAGAATACAGTAAGGGGGAGGGGGGGAAAAAGGGCAGAGGAGGAAGAAATTTTAAACCCTTTGCCTCCCAAAACCTTTTTTTGCAACTTTTTGGGACAGAGTAGGTAGCAAACCTCAAGTGTCAATTTCAAAAATGAGAGCAAAAGGGGATTGGAGAGGGAGGAGTTTATCATGGCTTGGGTTCTCCCAATTTTACAAAAAACCCGCTCAAGTCCCAGCACTCCTGTATTCCCGGGGGGGTGTAAAGGGATCTTTTTTTCCCCCCCCTGATATAAAAAATTCCCCAATGGCCCCAGCCCTCATCGGAGAAGAAAGGGGAACTTCTTTTCTGAATGAAATCAGTGCCCCCCGGTTCCCCTTCCCCATAAATGGGGAAAAGGGGGGAAGCGCCAACTGAACCAGACAAAAAGGAGGCAGGTAAGGAGGGGGAAAAAGGGTTCTACAAGGGGTGTTGAGGGATGGGAGTATGGTAAAAAACTGTATAAAGTTTATTTTTTATTAAAAACTGTAAAGTACACCATGTGTCAAATGTAAAGTTTTATATTATAATTATTTAGATATATTTTTGTGGGGGTTGTTTTCATGTGGGCCCCGTTTTTTGTATAAGGGGAAAAATTCACACGGGGCCTTTGTGGGTCCGTAAAAAGGGGGGGAATTGGGGCCCGCCCCAAGGAAAGGCCAGAGGTACGGAACCCGTAACTATGGGTTAAATTTATAACCTCCTTGAAGAAATTTTGATTTTAAAGTTGTTTTTTTCCCCCAAAAAGGTTTCTTCAACCCCGGGGGGGAAAAAATTGGCAAGTCACTTCTTCCCTGCCCGGGTTTTGCCAAGGGCAATGAAATTGAAAAGGGGGGTTTTTTCCGAAGCTTTTAGGGTGTTTCAGACTTTGGGCCCGCCCTTAAATTCTAAAACACCCGGCTATGCAGAATTTCACAGTACCCCCACTATAGCCATGGGGAAAAAATACCTTAATGGGACTATTTAAAAAGATATGAATGCTGATTTTTGGGCAGGGTTCAGTGCGAATCTGCCCAGAAAAACCCCGTCCAATCCAACAAGAAACTTATTTACATTATACCCTTTTAAAATCTTGTTGTTTAGGGGTCAGGGGGTCCCCAACCGCCGGTCCCCCGGGAAACCGGGCCTTACGCGTCCCCTGCCGGGCCGCGGGCCGCTACACCGAATGCCGGGGGCCGCCCGCTGCTTCAGTCCGGGGGGGTCCCGGACTTCGCGCGCCGCTGTAATCCGGCCGCACACAATAAAACAGCTTTGTGCCCAAAAAAAAAACGGGGTTATTTTTTCCCCATCATGCAATGCGGGGCCACTGACTCCCACTGCACGATGAACGGCGCAGGGAGTTGATCAGCGGTACCCACACCCCCGCACCGCTTTTGCTGCTGTTTGGGTGCTGGGAGGAGGGGCCGGCCGAGGACCGGGAAAGGTGATTTACCATTACTTTTTTTTTTTTTTTTTAAATAAAAAGTCCTGGCTGCCTTTGGGGGGCACTATCACCACAAATAGGGGACTATCACTCACAGGGGGGAGCTATCACTCACTACTGGGGGGCCGCTATCACCCCTAAAGGGGCCAGCTATCACTCACTACTGGGCCGTATACCACTGCCTATCACTCATTACTGGGGGCCGCTATCACTCACTACTGGGGGCCAGCTATCACTACTGGGGGCCAGCTATCACTCACTACTGGGGGGCAGCTATCACTCACTACTGGGGGCAGCTATCACTCACTACTGGGGGCCAGCTATCACTCACTACTGGGGGCCAGCTATGTATCACTACTGGGGGCCAGCTATGTATCACTATCACTACTGGGGGCCAGCTATGTATCACTATCACTCCGGGGGGGATATAGTTATTATTACAGGGGCATATATCTCTATAATGACAGAGCTGATTACATATGTATATTATATACATGTATATTGCTGACCCACAGAGCTGATCAATATTACTGCAGACTGATTATCAGCTCTGTGGGTCAGCATTATTAAGATAATATGACCCACAGAGCTGACAATCAGTCTCCAGTTATAAAATACTGGTTACTCCATACTATACCCCTAAATGACACAGTATACACTTTATTGGGGTTTTTTTTTGTGTGTGATTCTAAACATCAAACCCCGCCCCTAATAACCATGCCCTCCCCAATAACCCCGCCCCCCACTGGGCCGTGGAAAAATTGTCATGCATCAAACCGGTCCCTGGTAGAAAAAAGGTTGGGGACCGCTGGTTTAGATGACACTGATTTTACTCGAGTATTTTCGGTGGGTACTCTCAGCGCCTACAAAGAATTCTTTGAGGCGTTTTATGCACTAACAGCACTAATGGCACTGAAATCTGCCTCGGGCAGTCTGGGTCGTTTGCACGTCGGAATTCTGCGTTTGCAAGCACCAAATTTCCAACAAGCAAACAACATTGTCAGTGCTGAAAAACCGTCATGTGAACCCACCCTAAGTGTGTAGTGTGTTTGTGTTCAATATACTGTAGTATATATACACACTCAATTTCTGGGATACAGTGTGTAATGTAATAATCTCTGAGGTATGGTGTAATATAATATCTGTTGTACAGTATGTAATCTCTGGGTATGGTGTATAATCTAATCTCTGGGGTATGGTGTGTAATGTAGTAGTCTGGGGTACGATGTGTAATGTAATCTCTGTGGTACATTGAGTAAGGTAATCTCGGGGGTTAGGTGTAATGTAATTTCTGTAGTACAGTAAGTAATGTAATTCATTTCTAGGGATCAATGTGAAATATAATAAATTTTTGGGGTACAGTGAATTATATTATTTCTTGAGTACAACGTGCAATTCATTTCTAAGGTGCAGTTAGTAAAATAATTTCTGTGGCTACCATGTGTAATATAATACATTTCGGGGTTTGCAGTGAGTGAAGCCAGTTCAGATGTATGGGGATGGCAAATAAAACAAAATTTTGAGTACACTATGTGGGCACAAGTGATTCCTAAAGGGGTATATAGTGAATTTTGGGTTTTTCTTTATTGTCCTCCTTCTTTTGTGTGTAATACAAATTTAATGGAGAACTGAGGGGAGGATTGGGGGGGGGGTGTAAACCGAAATTTGCTGCATTGCATAACTTTTTTATTTCCATGTAGAGGGGGAAATATTATAGTTGGGCTGGTTCGGCTTCATTGCCAGGCTGCTTTCTAGTCCAGTCCAACCCGAACTTCAGATCAAACTGAGTTTTTAAGTTACCAACAGTGACAAACAAAATAAATATCATGACTCAAAATAGCAAGATTTGTATAAGTTGATATACTATATATTAGAATCCCACAAAGTTGCGGGCGCCTATGTAGGTAAATCTAAATATGTGTCTGATGTTCACTTCTATTGAATTTCTTAACTATGACAGTTTTAACCATGCAGGGAATCATAAAACTTAGTATCACGAGAGCCATTCATAACCTTATGGATTGCACCAAAAGTGTTTGACATACGGGCTCCGCCCAGACCTGCTGGGGAAGCTTCCAGCGCTCTCCCAGACCTCATAGCTGGGTTAGGGGGATTGCTTTGCTGCAGGGAAAGGAAGGGAAAGGAGGTAAGGGAAGGAAAATTGATCTCCCCCACTTTTTGAACCAAAGTTGCACCTATGCTGCAGGCGAATTGAAAGCGAAATTCCAGCACTTGAGTAAAAAATATAAGCTTTTATTGAAAATACGTTAAAATGGGCATATTCGTAAGAACAAATATAACCTGTTATCCCACTTCACATGCTTTGATCAAGTATGCTAGTTACTCAAAACGTGTAAATGTCATAATTTTTCTGACCTAAAATGCCATTTTAATGGATTTTCAATAAAAGCTTATACTTTTTACTCAAGTGCTGAATTTTTGCTTCGGATTTAATACAATGTTCTATGCAGCTCTCATTGATTGCAATGTAAAAAATGTGCCATCATTAACACGACGTATAATTGCGTTGCGTATGTTTGGACACTTTTACTGGCGTAAATATAAGTGTCTTGTCATAGGTGTTTACTCCAATGGTAGAGCATATTTTCAGCACATAAATTGAAACGTATACTAGTATATGTGCCCATCAGGCTTGGACTGGCCCACGAGGGAGTAGGTGAAAACCCTGGCGGGACCGTGGGCATGGTGGGCCCCGGGGCTGCTTTTCTGGGAGAAAGGCAGAGAAAAAAAGAGACAGAAAGCAAGAGGCAGAATGAGAGAGTAATGTACAGTAGTTGTAGGGTGGGCCCCAAGAATCCACTCAACTGGAGGGCCCCAAGAATCCACTCCACTAGTGGGCCCCAGGTAACACAGTGCGACACTGTTGCCCATGTTGGATACGTATTAGTTTGTATAAAAATTAACGTACTCAATTAAAGTGCAAGGAAAAATGGGTGACAGCCAATAGAAAAGCTACATCTAAAAAAAAATAAACTAAAGAAAAACAATGTCAAATGTTTGCTAAAAAGTGCATATTTGGCATACGTTTATCGTATAAGTTATAACGTACACATTTGCCGTGTGGTCAAACATGATGTCAACCTAGCCGAAGTTGGTATAATAAATGTTGCACGTCTTTAATAAATTTCTCACTGCATTTTTTTGCATGTATTCCTTAAGCCCCAGGCCAGAAAAGGCCTTAATGATCAGCTAAATTTTGTAGTTTTCACCTCACTGCATTTCAACAGTCATAACTTTTTTTTATCTTTTAAGTGACACAGTTCTTTGAAGATTTGTTTTATGTGGGAGAAGTATTTTTTGGGGGGCATAGGTTAAGTTTGCAAATAAATCACTGCATTTTTTAACATTTTTTTACATTTATTTATTTTTTTACATTTTTTTTTACACCAGTCACATATCACACTAAATAACCTGTTAGATGAATTTTACAGGTTATCACAGTTGTGTAGATACCGAATATGTGTAGGATTTTTTGTGTGTGTAATGTATGATCTTTTTTATTAAATATTTATTTTTTTCTACACATTCTTAAGTTTTTTTTAACTTTTTTTAATACCATTAAAAGATAACTATTTTACAATTTTATTTTATTTTTAGATTTTTATACTTAGTAATGTGTTACCGTATTCATGTATGCTAATACATTTCAATCTGTGGCATACTGACACAGGACGCAGTATGGGCAGCACAAAGTATGTCCTCACCGCAGGCTTGCTACACAGACAGCCCTCGGGCTACTCTAGGTCATCAGGGCTGACTACAGATTTTCCTCGGGCTGCATTGGGTCTCTGGGAGTCCAAATCACCCGATGGAAAAGGGAATGCCCTTTGATCAAAAGGTTAAGCACCAGCGATTGGAGGTTTCCTCCACTTCACGATGCTTACAGAGACTGCTCAAGGAATGGAGCTGTTAATTACAGCTCTGTTCCTAGCACAACTACGGCTATCAAAAGAGGGTATGTGGTTGTTAAGGTGTTAAAGGGATTGTTTATCTCATTAAAAATTAAAGCAGCAGCTCCTGGGGTCTTGGTAAAATTTGAAAAAAACCTATGTTCACCTTCCTCCAGTCCTCGATCCGATCGCAGTCTCTCCCCGACCTTTTGTTGACATGCTGTCACTTCCGAACAGAGCTGTCACTGCTGTAGCCGTTGATTGACTGCAATGGTCATGTGTCACTATTTTAAATTAACGGTCAGAGGTGAGCAGCTCAGAACCGTGATGTAAATCAAAGGCATGTGACTGCTACAGCTAATCAGCGGCTGCTGCTGTGATGTCCCCATTCGAAAGTGTCTCTCCCTGGTCACAGAAGACGGGGGAGAGCCAGGGGCAAGTATATATTTTTTTTATTTTACTGGGGGCCCAGGAGCTGTTGCTTCAGTTTCTTATCAGGTGGACAAACCCTTTAAAAGGTTTGTTCAATGAAAGGGTTGTTCCACCACAGACTTTGATGGCAGATGTATAGGATAAACCATCAAAGTCTGATTGGTGTGGGTCCAACTTCTGGGACATGCTCCTATCTTGGAAAGTGTCGGTTACAATGGAGAGCCGATTGCACTCTCCATTTTGTCCTATGGGAGTTCTGAGTATAGGTGAGCACCTGTAATGGCAGAGGGCGCACACAGGTGAGTATGTACTTGTCCAGGTTTGGGTTTTCTTTGTTTTTTTTTAATTTTCACTCAGACAACCTCTTAATTTGCTGAAACAGGTGGATAAACTGTTCATGGTACACATTTGGTACATGGCATAGTACAATATTGTTTGTAGCAAAGCTCTGTGTGTAATATCTGTAAAGTTAGATGCATTATTCGTATATATACACCATGTAATGTGGACTACCAATCCAAGGGATACTGGTAGTTCAACTTTCATCTTTTGGAGCATTTTAGGATGCAGAATAGCCCCAAGGATCTAATTAATCTCTTGGTCCCCAGCATAAGCGAAATATTTTTTATTTTATGTGACCTGAGTTTGAAATTTGCATTGGTAGAAATATGTGTCACAGTTCACAATGTGAATCCAGTTGGAAACAATTGAATACTCAATACATTTTTTTAGGTAGAATATGTCTCAGAATGTGCTCTAAAACTAAGCTGTGTGAATATACCCGCATCTACATTCAGGAGAGCCATGTACATGTTTATGTGGAGTTTACACTACTCACAAAAACTTAGGGATATTTGGCTGTTGGGTGAAATTTTAGGATGAACATAACTTTTCTTGAAATTTTTTTAAAATTTACTAAATGAGACCATCTCTTAACTTTAGAATGCACATGACCAACTGTTAAATGTTTCAGTACTTTTTGCACAAAGTGGGTTTCATTTTCAACTGGAGTGTCAGTAAGCTACATTTATGTTTTTGTGTTTATTTATACAACTTGCTGATCTCTAACTAGGAGCTTAATGGCAAAATTCACAACAGGTGTTGGATCCCTGGATCGCCCAAAATATTTAGGGGATTGATTTGACATCCTGAGACCGAGACATCAACTTACAATTGATCAACAGTACCTCACCATTGCAAGGCTTCAAGCAGGATGCTCTCAGATGTAAGAATCCACCGAGCTTAGAGTGTGACAGAGTGTCATCAGCAGATTGTATCAGAGATATAGAGAGACTGGAAGAGTCACTGAAAGGCAAAGAAATGGACGTCCTTTGGCTCCATCACACACTGATGACTGCTTCATTGTAAACAATGTCCTACGGAACTGAATGATAACTACCACACAACTCCAGGCATGTTTACAGGAGGTGAGAGGTGCCATATCAGACTATTCATTACCATTTACATCAGTGTGGTCTGTGTGCTAGACAACGTGACCACACTGCCAGCACAGGCATCATCGTTCTGCATGGGCCAGGGAGCATCCACGCTGGATGAGGGACCAGTGGTCCTCAGTGCTGTTCAGTGATGGAAGTCGATTCACTCTAAGCAGAAATGATGGCTGGAAACAGTGTTGGAGACCTCAAGGAGAGTGCTGCGCAGCAGCCTGCTATTTTCAGTGGCCCACCATGCCTGTAGGCCCATCGGTGGATTCCCCTATTCCCCTGTGGACCTATTGTAATGATGACTAAGCACCTTTAATAGGAATGGGGGTACTTTAAACTCAGGGAATACGTGCAGGTTGCAGCTGATCAGAGGGGAGAATAATGGAATGGGCTGCAGGGAGATATAGAAGTTATCCTGCCATTATTATAGTTAGTTTTAGTTTGATGTTAGCAGGATCATGTTGCCAAGTTCCAGCATAAAGTGGTCTTCTGCTTACCAGCTGGCAGTGAATTGGGGCAGGCTAGAGGCAGGCCAGCAGTCTGAGTACTCACAAGAGAGAAAGGAGAAGAAAGAAGTAAGTAGACTGAGAAACAAGAGAGTGACACCGACATAAAGACTAGGAAGAGAAAGGATGGACAGAATGGGGAACTGTCCTAAACATAAAGAAAGAGAAAGAAAAGGCCAGAATAGATAGTCCCAGGGTAGCGCCACAAGATAAACCTCTAGTACTTAGGTATAACTTCTGACCCTTCTGAGCATTAAGATAAATATTATGAGTAAAGCCTGTCTAGACACCAAGTTGAAGAGTTTCTGTGGCTACTTCCTTGCCACCACACTACACCTTCCAGCAATCCCACACCAGCATATATATATATTGTATTACTTATTAACACAATATACTGATACATACTCTTCTTATCCATTTTTTCCTGAATGTAGAATTTAAATCTATTGTCTGTATGTGATTATGGAGGCAGTCATCTTATCTGTGCTGCTTTTAACAGCATTTAGAAATATGCTTTACAACAGCTACATGGGCATAGGAGCCTGTGAACAAAAGCAGACCCATTGACTATAGGAGAGTTTTCTGCTTTGTGACCTAGGAGACTGTGCAGGGAGGGGGAGAAGGTCAGCTGTGACTATCTCCAATTCTGAATGATGGATCCTGTTATCTATACACATGGTATCAACTTTTAGTGTAGTCCTGTTTGTGCTGGTAATGAGGAGACTACTGAAAAGTTTCCTCTACAGAACAGAAAGTATCAGACTATTTTTAGGCATAGTGGCCAGTGAAAAAAATACGGGATCTTAGGATTTTTTTTTTTTTTAAATATCAATAATGATATGAAAAATTGAAATAAACATAAACTAAATTTAAAAAAAAATGTTTAACATAAAACATGAGATAAACAATAGGTTATTGTCTGAAGACACTTTAACTTTAAACCATGGTTGTGGAACATTGTTTTTGCCCAGGGCCATTTGATTATTTATAACGTGATTTGTGTGCCATTCAAAAATATCATTTTACAAGTTAGCGTGCTTTATTTGGTCAAACATTTAATTGACTCACCCCTAATCTGACATCTGGAACTGCTTTTCTCCCTGATTGACACAAGTGCTGATGCACATTGCTGAACAAACGAGTACATTAACAGCAAATGTTGTCCATTCAGTTTTCCCGCTACAACATATCAGGGTGAGTTGTAACTGAAGTGCTGGTTGTTCTCCCTGTTAAGTTTGCATGCAATGCACCCGAGTCTTTGTTCTCCCCTTATGCTGTGATGTCCACACTGCTCCTGATGTGCAGTAGCATATCAGGATAGAAATGGCATAGACTACAGTTGGCTCTGAAGTCCTGGATACCGCCTGCCCAAAGTCTAAATGCAATGCACCTGAGTCTCTGTTTCCCCTGTGCTATGATCTCCATGCCCTTTCTATCTTGATGTTCAGTAGTATATTGGGGCAGAAGTGGTATGGAGTAGAGCAGATACTAAAGCACTTGATAAGCCAGAGTCAGCAAACAAGTGCCAGAAGGGCACAATTTGGATGAGATCTAATAGTGTGCATGTGTTTGTCTCTAAAGCTCCAGGAACTTGTTTTCCTCTGAAAGATATCACGTGCAGGGCTAGAACAAATGATTTAAAGGGCTGTTTACGGCCCTCACGATGTACGTTCCCGCCGCAACTTTAGAGAATTGTTATCTCAACTGTTTAAAGGGGTTGTCTCGCTACAATGATTGGGTTTTAATTAAAAAATCTTTAAAAAACAAGCAGCTTTGCAATATATGTTCATTACAAATGTCCTACTGATTTTGAGTTATCCCTGGCAGTAGGAGTGCCTCAGCTTCTGAAATCACTATAGCAGCCGACCTGTTGATTGTTATCTCACTGGCTGCCAGTCCTGGTGACTCATCTGTTTCTGAATACAGGTCAGAGCAAAGAGCCCGTCCCTCACAGTATGTGATGCTTCTGTAGGGTAGAGAGGGGGAGGGCTCTGGTTTCTGTGTCTGTGTGGATTAACCCTGTGTGTGCCTGCTCCCTCCTGCTTTCTACACAGATTGAGGAGAGCAGAGGTGAGGCTGATCTGTAGTTAGTAGATGTGACAGCAGTGAAGTGTGTTACTATAATCATGATGTGTCTGTGGAGCTTTGACTATACTAATAGAACAGATCAGGGGGGCATGTGAACGGCTCATATCCCTTCCTGCTCTGCTGTATTAGTGACACATCGTGATTATTGTAACTCACTTCACAGCTGCCCTGTGTCTGTTCTGACAGTGTTTGTGTTTGTTGTTGCTTGAGATGTGGAGATTTGTATGCCAAGTAGGGGGTATAGGAACCTTTACACGCCCCCCCCCCCCCTGCTCTGCTATTAGCATACACCGCTTCACAGACCTCTCCACACTCATAGATCAGCCCTCTCCTGTCTCCTGACTCTATGGAGAGGAGCAGCAAGAGCTCAACCACAGCACAGTATGGCTGATTCAGCAGCAGATCTAGGCAGGCACACACAGGGTTAACCCTGGCAGCAAACCCCCTCGCCCTCCCCCTGCTGTATAGAAGTTACTGCAGTGGGAGGAGGAGAGCTGTCTGTGTGCTGAGGGGAGTGGGGAAGGGGGAGGAGAAGAGGCAGACAAGAAGCACGCCCTGAATTCAAAAATCCTTTGCTGCCAGACACATTGAAGTAGGCTGAAAGCCTGTAGTGAGACAACTCCTTTAAGAACAGTTTTACCACAAAGGCATTTCATGCCTGGTTTGTCCTTGTTCAGCTTTAAGTGTGCTCAAAATGGGGCATGTATGATTAGTTTGAACTGCATATCATGGGACCCAGCAGACTTGACATCAACATGCCTTCTTAAACAGTGTGCTCACTCTAGTGAAACAAAGGTCTGTTTATGTAAAGAGCTATGGGTAGCTACAATGTAGCCGAGTGGTTAATTCTTCTGTTTTTCAACATAGGAGACCTAGGTTCAAAATCCCTGCAGGAACCAAACATCTTTTTTTCCTCAATACACAAGCCTGATTGAGGTTTCTTTATTTTTCTAATTAAAAGTTTTATTGAGTTTTTAAAAATAATAATCACAATAAAGAAAACATAACCATATAGAATATGGGAAATGTAGAAACTGAGTTTTCATGATGCAGGGTTCAAGTACACAGGTGGGGAAAATAACAAATAGCTTGTATTGTGAAATAAGAACATACATTTCAAGGTATGTGTGAATGCAAAATAATTGAACCCAATAGATTAAAGGTTAATTAGCAAAATGTAAATATATAAAATAGTAGTGCAGCAAGTTCCCATATATAAAGAGGGTTATAAGTAAAAATTAAAAAAAGAAAAAAGGGGGAGGGGAAACAAATAAAAAAAAAAATGGGGGGGAGGTAAAAGGTTCCGCGACAGTGCCAAACTCAATCCCAATCACGCCCAAGTACCCATAATTTGAAAACAGAGGAAAAGGACTGCGAAGGGACAGTCAAAAACTCAAACAGATAAGGCATGAGACTCCAGTGAAGCCTGATAAGTCACCCAGGTGTCCCAAGTATGATTTAACTTCTCTATATCCACATGAGAGTGTGCAATTAGTCTTTCCATGCAATGGATGAAAGCCACCTCCTTCATCCACTTCTCCAAAGATGGGGGGAAGTCAGCTTCCACTTATGGGGGATAAACATTTTTGCAGCTTGTAATAAGTGACGTGTTTGTGAAATTTTTTAAAAGTCCTTTGGGGGAATTGAAACACAAATAGAAGGGTAGCTTCTGGGGTATCTGGGATCACTGTTCCAGTACAATCTTGAATTTCAGTAAGAACTGCCTTCCAGAAAGGACGTAAGGAATTACATCCCCACCAAGCTTGGGACATGGTGCCTTCTCCTATACCGCATCGCCAGCATGTGATTGGGACACTTGGGACTATTTGAGGGGGGGGAAAAAAATTTTTTTGTTACACCAATTATGCAAGTTCCCCCCTTAAAAAATGAGAGGGCCGGATTAAATCATAATAATCTTAACATAGAGACAAAAAAGATCAAACCCAAATCAATTGTTGATTGGAAAGAATTTATTTAAAATTATGGGGAAAAAAAATATTTGGTCAATTAAAAAAAAGTTCATCTCAATTTTTGTTATATATCCTTTGTTGAAATTTGACAGAGGTCAAACTTTTTTTCTGTAAGTTTCCCACGGGTTTGGGGCCCTTTCCCCATGCAGTTCTCCCGTCCTCTTTGGAGGAGTGGATGAAGGAGGTGGTTTCATCCATTCATGGAAGAAAAAAATTTGCAAAAAACCATTGGTATAAAAATTTCAATCCTACTTGGACGACTAAATACTTTTTCCCCACTGTATGTAGTAGAAATAGTACCCGATACTATCTAGAGAGAATCTTAAAGCTGGTTTCTTGTGCCTTACAAGCAAATACTTTCGGGTAAAATTGGGAAACATTTTCCCCCATTGTAAAGTAAAAATTTTTCAGTTTTTCCTTTTCCCCCCAAGACTGCAGCGTTTGGCATTTTACTTTCGGATATACAAAGGGTGACATGTCAGAAAAGAGGCTCTGCCACACCAGTTTTAAGGCATATTAAATGAGTGCATATTGCGCCTGAGTGATGAACCTGCCAAAAATCTGGCGTCGGGTATAACTTGCATAGTACAGTATAGTTGATGCGCCTAATTTAGGTATATAGCATTATGTAGGTGCATAGCATATCATTGCTAGCATATTTGATGCGCTTACTTTAGGCACATTCAAATGTGTCGTGCCTGGTGTATAATGCACCTAGTTTTGGTGTACTACAGTTCATTTATATAGAGAAGAGGGCATCAACTATTTTTTGTCACAAAATACACCAAAAACATGGTGTAGCCCTAATGGCACAAGTCGCCCTAAGTGTCTATAGGGAGATTTATTCCTACAGATTTGTTCAAAGGGTGTTAACCAATATATTAGAATTAATTAAAAAAATGTTTGAGTTGAGCATATTCAAAGGAGAAACATCTCAGCATACGAGAGAGTTCCCCACTATTTCAGGCAGAGAACGTAGTGATCCATGTTTATGAATATTATTCATAAGAAGACGGGACGTAGAAAATCCTAGGAATAAGTTGGCAGATGCTCTCGGGGGGAAGAGAGTATGATCCGTAATCGGGGTAAGAGGACCTGTCAGATTCAGCAGGGTGTCTTGGGACTGAAACTTATGCAGAGTTGCTAGAGTATGTGATGTACTTAAAGGGAACCTGTCACATAGGTTATGCCCCCCTTGCTGAGGACAGAACAAGGTAGTGACAGACATGCTGTTTCCAGCACTGTGTCCCTTATTCTGTACGATGCTGTAGTTTTAGAGTATTTAATGCTCAAATCTGCAGTTTTCAGCCAGAAGTCATTCAAAGAGTCAGTTTTTTTTTCAAACCCCGCCTATCTAAGGCTAGACCCACCCACCTCAACTGATAAACCTATTACTTTAAATAGGTAGAAACATGTGAATAACTGTCAGGTGGGCGGGGCTAGCCTTTGGCGGGCGGGGCTAACATCTGCTCATGAATAAGATTTGAGGGGTAAATGCTCTAAAACTACTGCATCTTACAGAATAAGGGACACAGTGCTGGGAACAGCAGGTCTGACACTAGCTTGTGCTGTCCTCAGCAAGGGGGGCATAATCTATGTGACAGGCTCCCTTTAAAGATATTTTTTTTTGGATCAAGGAAGATAGAGTCAGGAGACCAGGGAAGAAAAAACGAAGAACTATGGACCAAGAGGACTGAGTGATGTAAAGCCCGAAATTCATGAAGAAGGTCTAGGAACCTGTGATTGGCTGTGGATAGATGATATATTCTGGAAAACCGACGCCCCCTTTGTCCATGGGTATACATCAGGGCTGGGACAAGGTATTCTGGTGCCCTAGGCAAATAAGGCACAAAGCACCCCACCGCTCCCCTCCCAATGTAACATTCAGCCCACTCCATACCTATTTATGCCCCCTTCCTGTCTGAGAAAAAGTGGAGCCATAGGCGGTCGCCTACCTTCGTCTACCTGTCGTCCCGGCCCTGGTCTACATAATGTCTCTCTACTGAGTCTCGTACGGCCCTGCTGCAATAAGGACCCCGTAAAGCATTGCTGGATCTGGTGCCAGAAAAAGGATAGAATTAAGACGGGAATAGTCTGTAGGAGTAATTTCGGAAGGAGGGACATTTTAATAACATTCATCTTTCCAAACGATGTGAAGGTCTTGAGGCTCCAAGCCTGCAGGGTTTGATTCAATTGGGAGAGCAAAGGGAGAAAGTTAATATCAAATAAGTGAGATAAATTAGAAGGGATTTTGTTCCCCAGATATGAGATTGCATGGGAGGGCCAGGAAAAGGGAAAGGCTACTTGAAGAAAAGAGAATATTGAAGGGTCTAAAGAAATATTGAGCGATTCTGATTTTGAAAAAAAAAATTTGTAATTAGACCAAACACTAAACTGTTGTCCAAATTATTGTGGGTCGAGTGTAGCAGATGTTCCATTATGAGGACATATAATAGGGGTGATAAGGGGCAGCCCTATCATGTACCATTATGTATTGTTAACTGTTCTGAGAGAGAATCGTTGATCTTGCTGAGGGAGACTGATATAATGCTAACATTTTGGAGGTGAATGAAGGTTATGTCAAATGCCTTTTCACCATCTAATGAAAGAATCATCAATGGCCATTTAGGGGCTTGGGAATATCTTATTATATCTAGAGTTTTGAGCGTGTTATCCCGTGCTTCTCTTGGTCTGGAAGCACTAGATAAAAGAGATGTGGATTGAAACTAATTGCTAGTAATTTGGCATATTGATATCTAAGTTTAGTAATGAGATGGGTCTGTAACTTCCGCATAGTTGTGGGGCTTTACCCTATTAAGGGAATATCGGTTATGTGTGCCTTGGAGGAGTACGCAGGAAAGTGAGAAACTGGAGAAATATCATTAAAAGCTGTCAATAGGAGACTTCTGGTTCCAGTGCCGTGATGGAGTGAGCAGAGAGACAGAGCTACCAACCGTGCAACCCCGGATCCAAGGCATTCCAATCCAACAGCGGTGAATTATACAAGGGGTGGAGTATGGATCAGACAGGAGGCATCCGGTGTAGCAGCGGAGCAGTGACACAGGCGCATAGCAGGTGACGGAGCAGGCAGGAGGAGGCCAGCATAGCTGATGGGCGGCGCCTATAGAACAGGCAGAAGGTGGCGAGGGGCCAGCACAAGTACCAGAGAATAGACAACCAGGAGCTACCCACAGGTGCCCACTGGTACAGTAACAGTAATGCTGGGTGACGAGACCACTGTTACGGGCAGCAGCTCATAAAAGAAGCTTCAGTTTTGGCGTGACTTTTGGCGCGCCACTTTCTGCTGCCTGGTAGTCATCTCTTGCCAGTATCCTTTGCGTAGCTGCATGATGAGTGCGGCAAAACTGAGCCAGTGCTGTGGTCGCAAATATTAACAGAAGGGGATAGAGAGAGTGATAGAGCGAGTAAATGAAAGCAAACCCTGTCCCCTGAAGTGAGGACATAATTGTTTCTCCTCTCAAGGAGGCATAGATATACCAAAACAGTCATTACACCTGGGCTCACTGCAACATCAAAATCAATATTCAGCATAACCATGTCATGGTCGCATATATTTTCAACACCTGTTCCTGAAAATAACGCTAGATATCTAAGCTGAGGGAGGCAAAGGCCTGCCATACATCTGTGAACCTCTCATGCCCTCTGCGCGTCAAAAGTAAAATTGCAAAAAGGATCAACAAAACATATAACAGATTCTATTCAGCCTAACTAGCTGAATCAGGACATTCTGGTCCTGTGCACGCCTGCTTCCATTGGTTACTGCGTTGTCTGTCCACATGGAAAAATATTTCCAGATGATGGGAAAGATAACCAAGGCACAAGCGGACAACAAAGCGAAAATTCCAATAGATCTGAGCTAAAATATGGCTCTCACTTCAGCATCGCGCTTACCCTCTCCCAAGCAAATAGACCACTCTCAGCAAGGAGATAACACTCTTGAGCTAGAGGAGATACAGAAAGAGCGCATCCTTGAAAGAAAATTGATAGCGGTGGAGGTGGCACCGGAGCTCATAACTGATATTCAAGAGACATTGGTGAATCTAATTTCAGCGACACTTAAACCACTGCAAACGGAATTTCAGCTGTGCACTCAGAGGTTGGGTGAAGTTGAACATAGAGTCCAAGCACTGGAAGACACCACCGATAGCACCAATCTAAAATACAAGATCTTAGATATGAAAACAAACGAATGGAATTAAGTAAAGGATGTGGAAAATTGCTCAAGATGCAACAACCTCAGATTGATGGGGCTCTCTGAATCCATCCAACAGAAAGACTTGATAACAATCTGTGAAGTGAAGCTCCAAACGTTCTGAAGTTGTCACCATCCTGCAGAATTGAACGAGCACATAGGGTGGGCCCTAATATACGGAGCTATACAACCTTTGACTTCCAAATGCATTGAGCATTGCAAGAAAGACCTAGCCAAGTTATTACAAAGTATCTGAACTCCACTAACAAGACAGCTATTTTAAGGGCTTTCAAAAGTTGCAAGTCCATGCCGCAACTCAGAGGTTCCAAGATTCGGATCTTTGAGGACTTTTCGGCGGAGGTTGTAAGGAAAAGAAGCGCCTTTCCAAATATATACACCGACCTGTTTCACAGCAAAGAAAATTTTTCGCTCCTCTATCCAGCCATTTTAAACATTTTCCACAAAAATGGCAATATTTCCACATTTATTACTCCAGTGGACGCAAGGGCCTTCCAATGCAAAAGATGTCAGGTCCAGACCAGAGAATCCCACCGAACAGAAAGGCCTCCCAGAGATCTCTGACGGCGCAAACATCATCGGACGATGAAAGAAAAAAAAATGCAGTGACCTCACCACACCGACAAAGAACATCTTCATTGCTGGAAACCTGACAGCAAGGAGAAGAGAGGGACGATGGTTTCTGTGATGTCAGTAGTTACAACTGATATTGTGTTAGGAGATCAGATGAGCCACTTCGTATCCTTTGAGTGTTATGGTTGTACTCTCTTAATTTTTTTCCTTTAGGGACAGAGTTTTCATCTATTTTGGTTATCCCTGTCATAGGTTATACACTTGCTCTCAATGTATTGTTAATATTGTTTAGCACTAGTTACGCTCCAGTCAGTCTTTGGGGGAAGGTGGGAGGGAGCAAAAGAAGAAGGGTAGTCACTCCAAAAAGGAAAAAAGTGAAGTCCGTTGCCACAGCATCAGACTGGGCATATGATTTTCGCATGTCTTGGGTGATAGTGGCTGTTTCAGAATTTTTTGTATTCTTGGATACAGCAGGTACCTCTATATTTTTGCACGTTTTGCAAATGTTACTGTTTTTAGGGTCAAATATGTGCCCGAGGGATGGCTGACACCGATAGGAATGATTCATGTAAGTGCTTACTCTTCATACAAATATTCACATGGAATGTGAAGGGATTAAGATCGCCTAATAAAAGACTCATGGTGCTACGCACCTAAAGCGGTTGAGGCTATGTGGCGCTCTACAAGAGCACATTAGGCCAGTTCCACGGCTTATTCAGAACGTATTTACCGGATTTCGAGTAAATACGTCTGAAATCAGTTGAAAATCGTTGCAAATAAGTGCCACTAAGTGTGGCACGTATTTGTAACTGATTCCGACGGATTCACCATCACAATCATTGTAGTGGTGAATCCGTCCGGAATATTGAATGTCAATTGTTTTTCCGTCGGATTGCGTCGTCAATCCGCGGCGGCAATCCGGACGGAATTTCGCGTTGAACGACGAGCTGTATTTTCTATGAAACAATAGAAAATGGGCTGGACTTATTTCGGACGGTTTGCCGAGATGCGATCGCAATCCGTGGCAAACCCATCCGAATAAGCCGTTCGGGCCTTAGAGAGAAGTTTCAAGAATGAACGTAGTTGGAGAAGTTATAGGATCACCGTCAGTGAAAGGAAAAGCTGTAGTACTGTTATTACTACACAAGAAATTACCAGGATAAATAATCAAAATCATTGCAGACACTGATGGCAGATGGGCACGGATACATCTTCACATGGGTAATGAAGACCTGTCCATATACACTGTATATGGTCCAAATGCGGGAGGAGCAAAGTTTTTCAGTTCTCTATAGCAAGTGGTTCAACAGGACCCACTTCTATACAAAGTGATTGGGGGCGACCTGAAAATGGTACTGTCTATGAGGGAAGATAGGACAATATACCGCTTGAATTTCCATCCTCAGATACAAAGGATAATAAAAGATCTAGGGAGATGGTCCTGCTTACCACTATCACTCTTGGCAAGATGTCATCTGGTCCAAATGTTGGGATCCCCAAAGCTGCTATACTCGCTCCAAACTATCCCCCTCTTAATAAAACATATAGATGTTAATAAATTAAACTCGGCCTTTCTAAAGTTCATCTTGTCTTCTAAAAGACCCAGAATTACACTTTGAAAACTCATGCTTCCGAAATCTCAGAGGGGAGTGAATTTTCCGGATGTGCGCACATATAACCTATAACCTCATGAGACACTGTTTGGACTGCATCAGAGACACCGAGTTCTATTCAAATACCTCTCTAAAGAGTCTCTGGCAGCTATACTACACACCTATTAGCAAAAATCCAGATACATATCAGGGGAAATGTATTATTTAAAGATGCAATAGCAGCTTGGAAATACAGCATGAAGTTACCGAAACTCCCATGGTCAATTAGTAAATATATGCCATTAGGCGGCCATTCTGAGTTTCCTCAGAGAGTGGAAAGTGAACATTTTCGAGTCTAGAAAGAAAAGGATGCCTTTAATGCCTCACAATTATACAATGTACAATAGGAGAGGCTTTTATCCTTTCCAGGGTTCAGGTCCCTATATAACATCCCGGTCACACGTTCCTGGTGCATGGACAAGTTACGGGCTTTCTACATTCCAGGGTACAACAAATGACAGAGGTACTAAGTGACACCACACTAGATGAATTTATGACAGGTACGGGAGGCAGACACTCGTTCTCATCTTTTTATAAAACTTTACACAATCCAGCGATTCAGTAGAAGACAAAACATTTAAGTATTGGGAGGAAGTGTTTCAGAATCCGGAGATGCTTTCTGTACTCAGTTCCGATTTATTCCCACGGCAATATATAACTTCAATATACCTCCTCACCCTTTGGATCTTGAGAGGATAACTGCTTTCCCTAAATGTGCAATTAGGGGATCTAATTTGATCCATGGGATGTGGTATTGCACATTCGCCTAAGATTTCTGGAAAGGGCTATTGGAACTCCTTTGACGTACAGGGACGGTAAATTTAGATCTGAAGCCAGAGGTTATATTGTTTCATAACGTACCCCCATTGGGTTTGAATACCCAATTTGTACATGTATTCCTGCTGGGAGCTAAGAGGTGTATCTTGAAGAAATGGTTGGATGTCAATATGCCATCTCTGGATATAGTATTTAACCATGCTAGAGGATTGCAACCCGCTTTAGCATAGATTGTGCTTGTGCTCAGGGCTATTTGTTGGAACCACGGACAAGCGCAAATATTTAAGAACTTTTTATTGAACAGTCAGATATACATTCGAAGCAACAACTATTTACAGCTCATTATTGTCTTGCAACTTTATTTTGTAAATCTTTAAATCTGCTTTAAAATGTGTTCACAAAAAAAAACTGTCAATGGAATAGGTAAGATTTAGGAGGACAACACTTTGAAAAATTTGGTTGAGAAGCCATCAGGGCCCGGTTTTTTACCTCCTGGAAGATCCTGAGTAACCAACTAATTCCTTGATAGAAAAAGGTAATTCCAGGTCCTGAATTTCTTCAGCAGAAAGGGTAGGGAAAGGAGAGAATGGGGAAGAATTGGGTTGGGAAGAGGGTTTACTGGGTAAATTATTGAGAAAAGTATAGATTGAGTTAAATGCTCCCGCAATGTCAGGAGTAGTTTTCTTGACACATGGAATGAAAGAGTGAGAGATCCTCTCTCAAGGAGCCCCTGCTAGAAGATGCCCGCTTTTATTGCCATGCTTATAAAATTGGCTACGGCAAGACTGTAGACACAGGAGGCCAAAAGGAAGCTTTTCGCTTCTAGCCTTGCTAATTGCAAATAATGCACTACAGGGGCAGAAAAGGCCTCCTTGAGAAGCAATTCTAAGGAGGCAATCTTTTGAAGAGCCAGAGAAAGAGAATGAGCTTTTTGCATTTTCAATCTGCTGCCTTGTTTTATTAATACTCCTCAGAGTATGCATGTGAGGGCTTCCCATTTATAGATTGGGACAGCGGGATCATTAACATGATCAGAGATTATATGGCCAATCGTGGTTTTAAGATCCGCTAAACAGGTAACATCTGATAGCAAGGATTTGTTCAGCCTCCATGAACCTGTAGTTTTAGTCATGAAGGGAAACTGAAAGAAGCAAAATATAGGGGCATAGTCGGAAAGGAAGATATTCCCAATAGAGGTGGATTACAGCCAGGACATGGCACTATGTTGAATTAGTAAATAGTCTGTGTGACTATAAGTATCATGGGGATTGGAGTAAAAACTATAATCCTTAGTTGTTGGATGTGCCAACCAACATAAAGTTTGAGTTGAAAAAATGCTTTATTGACCTTTTTAATAGCTGCGTAAATTAAGGTCCCCACAAAATAAAACAGTACCTTAAAGTATCAGAGAGACTAAGTCAAGCATATAAGAAACCACTAGGCCCGTGGGCGAGCCAGAGAGAAGTCCCCTACCTATTGAGGGTACGAGGAAGGTACTGTACACATAGTAGAAGGTGGCTCCTCATCTGAAAACACAATAATAATCTGGCTAATAAATTCAATACATTTAAATTGAAATGAGAATATTGGGAAACTATTGCCTCGAAAACTTGTTTGGTTAGTTACATTGTCACAAAGGCATCAAATACGAGTAGAAAAGCACAATTAAAGGGAATGTGTCATCAAAAATTTTATTGTTTAACTCACGTTTTTATGTTAAACACATTTTTTTTAGAATTTTTGATTATATATTTTTTTTTTCCATTTCACTTTCAATATTTTTTAATAATTCTTAAGTCCTGCAGTATTCACTTTGGCCACTAAGCCTAATAATAGCTGACACTTCCTGTTCTGTAGAGAAAGATTCTCTGCTCATTATCAGTACAAAGATGGTCAAACTGAAAGGAGACACCTCTGTGAATAGATAACACAGGATCCACCAGTCACAAGAGGAGATAGTCACAGTTCACCCTTTCACCTCCCTGCACAGTGACTTCTTCCCATGTCAAACACAGCTGAACTAAGAAGTCAATGGGACTAAGTCAGTCTTAAGGCTCCTATGAGCATGAAGCTGCTGTAAAGCATCTCTCTGACTACTGTTAAAGCAGTGCAAACAAGCCCTAGTGGCCAAAGTGAAAACTGCAGGACTTAAGAATTATTTAAAAAAATTGAAAGCGATCTGAAAAAAAAAATTGCTAAAAAATGTGTTTAACATAAAACAGGACTTAAACAATTAGTAATTTTTTGATGACACATTCCCTTTAAGAATTTGTATAACACAACTAGCATGACAAAAGAGCATGGGCAAAAGAAAAAATATAAAAAGTTTTCAAGTTTCCGGAAGAGAGGACGTTGGTGGTTCTTGAGAGGATGTTGGAGGAGATTGTGCGGTTCATGCTTTGTGCTGTCAGGCCTTCCTGGGAGGTAGACTTCTTCCTTCATCCGACACTGCATCCCTGATATCAATTTTCTGGTTGTGGATTAGGCGATGGTAGGTCATTCTGATAGGGACAAATTGGGAGCATGAAGAGCCAGCAGAAAACAGGGAAGATCTTCCGGGGAGTGACGTGAGAAAGTATGGTGTGTTTATTTGTGAAAAATTCTAAAATTTCAGTGTGTCTCCTGTCCACAAGCATCTGGCTGCTGCAGCACTAAATTGCACTCTGTGCAAAACAGATCCGTTTTTTGAGCTACTGGGGTGAAAGACCTTCACAAGAGTGTGTCACATACACACCTGTTCCTAAACCAGCGTTTTTTATTTTGTTTGTTTTTGTTTGTGGGGTATTCTCCATAAAATCCAGGGTGTGTGTATTTCTGCCCCATACATGCCTGAATTCCATCTGTAGGCTATTCTATTTTATACCAAGGGTTAATTTCTCCTATTGTTTGTGGGGGAATTTGAGTCAAATACAGGGTGTGTGTACTTTTGCCCCACTCACGCCTGAATTCGATCTCATTCATTCTAGAGGGTATTTTATACCAAGGGTTAATTTTTCCTATTGTTTGTGGGAGAATTTGAGTCAAATACAGGGTGTGTGTATTTCTGCCCCACACACGCATGAATTCTATCTCATTCATTCTCTAGGGTATTTTATACCAAGAATAATATCCAAATAGAACAATTCCTTTAAAATATAACTTTTAAACAATATTTCTAAAAAGACATATCAAAAATTCACAGTGAAAACACCCAAAAGGGGATTAATTTGTTGATCTAAGCGTTATAGTACACATATCATCTTCTGGCTTTAACCGGCTAATCACATCTATTTTTGTGTAGATAAATTTGTGACACTACTTAAATATCTTGTAGCTTTTACCGGCTGATATACTTTTTTTCCCCTACAATCTACTACTCTTTATTTCATTTAGGGTGGAAGAATTGGCCTTTACTTTCCACTCTGTGATAGATTTAGGGGTTTTGTTAGGGACAATTAGAGTCCATCATTGCAGGGTCGCCCTTATCGGGGCGGGTTCTCTGCATTAGGTAGATCTTAAGTATCGTAGTAGGGACTTGATAGGTCAGGCTCCATTTATACATAGGCTAGCTGTCCCATATTATTGTCTTACCCCTTTTGGGTGTTTTCACTGTGAATTTTTGATATGTCTTTTTAGAAATATTGTTTAAAAGTTATATTTTAAAGGAATTGTTCTATTTGGATATTATTCTTGATTGTATTCCTACTGTTTTGATTACTTGGGAGGTTTTTGGATTTATATTTTATACCAAGGGTTAATTTTGCTATTGTTTGTGGGGGAATTTGAGTCAAATACAGGGTGTGTATTTATCATATACAGACAACAGTATGTCAGACAGAGAGGTGGCAGGCCCTTCACACGTGAGTGGCAGTGGCACAAATGTTCCTGGAGCAAGCACAGGTCACAGCACATTAAGGGGACGTCGCAGCAGGGGTGACTCAGTGAGGCCAGAGCTACCGTTGTCATCTAGTGGCTGTGTGTTGATCACCAAGCCAACAGTTCTTGATTGGTTGACTAGGTCATCCACTTCCTCCCAGATGACATCTGACAACCCCAGCCAAGAGTCGGTGGGCTCGTTAGACACAACCTTTAGTTAGCATGGCCCGGGAGCAGGTCAGGGGCCCTCAACAGTCCTCAACCCGCCTCTGTCCCGTTCAGTTCCCTCACCCAGAGAACTACTATGTGGTCTGGGTTCTGCTCCACTATACAGAGAGGACGAACAATTTGAGGACAGTCAGCAGCTACATGGCAGTGAAGAGGTGGGGCAGACATCCGCTGCTTCTTGCAGTAGGCGGGCAAGTAGTGATGTGGAGAGTGGCATGGGAGGTTATGTTCCGAGAGCTCAGGCTCTGCATATCGAGACCGTTGAGGAGGGGCAAAAAGTAATCGATGGTGATGTAGCCGATTACACTTGGGAGCCGGGTGAAGCAAGGGCTTCATCAACATCGTCGGAATAAGAGGGCATCAGCTTGCGCGTCACGCTCAAATGCCCTTGTGGGCGAGTGTATGTAGGGCAGACCTCAAGATGTATCAAAGTCAGGATTAATGAACATAGATCCGCCATTAGAACAGACAAGAAAAAATTGATTAATCCTATTGAGGATGATAGCGGGACTAATGTAGATAGCACCCAAAAAAATAAAAAAACTTTTGGGGAAACAACTGTTGGCAGACACTTTGCCGAGGCACGACACGACCTATGTGAACTGCGCTGGTGTGTACTGGAAAAAGTTACATGTAGCGATAGTACATATATGGACACTAAACTCGTGAGATGAGAAGCCTTTTGGATCACCGCTCTAGAATCGATGGCCCCGAAGGGCTTAAACGAAAATCTTAATTTACGAGTATTTTTATAATAGGCCCGTTAATACGATATCTGAACAAGGAGTGATTGTGAAATATTCTATGTATTGCCTGCAGAACGAAGGGGTTAATGTTTTTTAACTTGCTTGGGTCATTAAGGGGTTAATGGTTTTAATCTATTTAAGGAACGGCTGTGCACTGTGATGCTTATGCCTGAAGAAGTGGGAGGAGCTTACCCCCGAAACGTTGCACGCAGGAGCGTGTGCGGGTTTGCTTTCCTGCGCCATCTCTGCTCCGGACTCCCTGGCGTCTCCCAATCCACATGGATATGAGCCTGGACTGATATGAACAATCAGGAGGTCGCAACAAAACGTTGAGTACTAGCTTCTATTTAACTTTCCATAAATGGTCATGCTGTATATTACGGCCGAATGCCTGGATGTGGATAATTTTAAATTTGATAATTAAAGTTTAAAAGTTTTACTACGGGTCCAGTTTTGCCTTATAAATCGTGTAAGTGGGGCTTGGAGAACCCCGTGATTTGAACCCGTCAGAAGCTACCAGTGTGCAGTTAAGTATTGGTCTACCGTTTATGTATTGAGCGGCGCAGCCAGCAAATCGGTAGTGTGGCCGTGAGTCAGAAGGGTGGCAGCAGTGTGAGGTCAGGAGCCAAACGGCCACGAGATATACCACTCGCTTTGCAGGTCCAAGAAAGTAGCGGCACAGAGGCTCACCGAGGCAGCGGTGGTAGTAGTCAGTCAGTGCGGAGCGTTGACGGTAAAATCACCTACTCGGAGGAGTGGCAGTTTTTTGCCAAGACAACGGAGGAGCCAAACATGTGTAGATGTAGCCTCTGTGGGCAGAAAGTGAAGTGTGGCCAGAGAGCTAACGTTGGCACCATGGCCCTGCGTCAACACATGCAGCATCACCATCCAGTGGCCTGGAAGAAATGTATCTCAGATGTGGTGGTCCATCCTGCCGCAGCAACAGTAGCAGCACCCAGTGGCATGCATGCCATTTCAGCAAGTCAAGGCTCCACTACCTCTGCCGAAGGGAGCTGTTTGTCTTTCCCATCATCTACCGGTCCAGATGCTCCTGCTCCTCGCCACTCATGGTGCCAGCAGTCGTTCACCGAGGCAATTGCCACAAGACAGCAGTATGTGTCCAACCATCCTAAGGTGCAGAAACTGACCATGCTTCTGTCCAAGTTGTTGGTACTGCAGTCCCTCCCTTTCCAAGTGGTGGACTCTACAGCGCTCAGAGAACAATGGCTTGTTCCGAGCCGAGGTGGAGAGTCCCAAGACGTTTTTTCTTTTCAAAAAAGGCAGTATCAGCCTTGCATAAATATGTAGAACAGAAGGTAGGCCAGTCTTTGAGCCTATTGATGTCTTTCAAAGTGCACAGCAGCGTGGACGTGTGGAGCTGTAACTACGGTCAGGGACAGTACATGTCCTTTACGGCCCACTAGCTGAATGTGCTTCCTGCCCAGCCACACAAGCAACTTGGACAGGAGACGGCGCTTTCTCCTCCACATTGTCAAACTGCTGATACTGCACCAATGTCTGCCTCGTCCTCCACCACCACCTCAGCCTCCACAAGTCTAAGTGCTGCTCCATCATACCACATGTGCAGGGCACAGAGGTGTCACGCAGTTCACACCTGGTTTGCCTGGGCGAACTAAGTCACACAGGGGAGGAACTGCTCTGCGTTATGCAACACAAAATCAATGTGTGGCTTTCTCCGCGACAACTGCAAATTGGAACCAGGGTGACAGACAATGGAAGGAACATGGTGTCAGCACTGCACCGAGGAGGGTTGAGACATGCGCCCTGCATGGTGCACGTGTTCAATCTGGTTGTCAAACGGTTCCTCAAGTCTTCCACCCATCTGCAAGACATTCTAAAAATGGCCAGAAAACTGTGCATGCATTACATCTGTTCCTACAAAGCCATGCACTCCCTCTTTTAGCTGCAGCGGCAGAACGGCCTCCCCTAACATAGGCTGATATGCGATGTTTCCACCTGTTGGAATTCCAGCCTCCATATGTTAGACCGACTGTATGAACAGAGAAAGGCCATTAATGATTTCTTAATGATTCAAGCGGATCAGGATTGTCTGCTGATTAGGTAGCCAAAAGCAGGAGTGGATACAGAACACAGAAGACATGCAAATATCCCATTTACTGGTCATCACTGTTTTAGATAAACTCCTGTTTGTTTTTGGCTTTAGCAATTACTGCCGACACCCTCTCCACTCTTTCGGTGGGGTTCTACATGTATCAGCGTTTAACAGAACAGGTTCTGTCATAATCTGTGGAATCATCTGGTGTACAAGTAGTGTGCTCTTTGACGCAATAGTGGGATCTTGGCCCTCAGCTCTGTTCTTTCCAGCTGGCGCTGACATTACCTTGTCAGGCTGTGTTCCCACTTCAGTTATTTGGTCAATTTTGCCCCTGTAACTGCCCAGAGAAGTGAAGTGTGAAGCGATTCTAGTATCGGCGCCTGTCATCTGCATGTCATACTAAAACACAGCATTGTATCAATACCAAACCACTATCCCTATGCATATTTAAGCATGGTACAATGTTCTACAAAACCCTACAGGCTCTTCGCAGCCAGGAAATAGCTGTTTTCTTAACACGATTTGCCGCAAATAAATTCTGGTTGAAAAATTTTTTGCGGAAAATTCTCAGAATCTGGCAAACCGAATTTTTGAGAAATTTGCCCATCACTACTCATAACCCTCATAGTTTACAGCGCCCATTGAGAAAACATCTTCTCAAGCAGGCTGCCAAGATCCGTAATTACAAAACCTCGGATTTAAGTTAAACACTTCTTTCACTTCATCCACTTGGGCACTCACAGACACTTATCTGTACACTTTTTTATGTAAAATACCCGATATTTATGAAACTTGGTTGGACCATTATGTAAACCAAGAACTTCTCACTTTTCGTCTCAGCCACGTAGATTGTAAGCTCTTGCGAGAAGGGCCCTCACACTTTGGGCCACATGTATGAAAACTGCTTAGGTCTAAAACTCACTTTTTTGCCCATAGGAGCAGAGCTGTTCCTGGAACAATATAGACTTATAATAGGTTACTATGGGCAAAAAAGTGAGTTTTAGACCTAAACAGTTTTCATACATGTGGCCCTTTGCTTTTCTCCATTTGGTCCAGACCACCATAACGAATTCTCCTGGCCACTACTCATCCCTGCTGAATTTACCACACAAACATCTTAGCATTTCAACTTTTCCAGCACCTCTCTGTTTGTGCCCACGTCTGTACAAACTTCCCATGAGGTGATAGGGGAAGGTGAGGTGGACTATGGGGTGATAGCTGTGGGTTGTTTTGTGTTGGCACTAGGCCATATAACACAATGGGGGGGGAGGCCATAGCTTATAGGCACAATCTCCTGGGAGGAGGGGGATGAGGACCATCCCCTTGAAGATTGCTCTGCGGCTGTGACCTATACCCCCCCAGGAGAACAGCTGCAGGTGTAGGGGATAAAGCTCAGAACCTTTTTTGTAGTGATCCTACTTTTACACAAGTTTCCCCATTGGACTATGATGGACTCATTGGATCCACTTCTGACAGTAACTCGACTCTTCCCAGTACCCCTGGTGCGTTGTGTACTGTGGTAACCTTGGGGTGACAAAAATCACAGCTGGCTAATGGCAAACCTGAGTGATGATAATGAAAAGCGTCTATCAGAGACGTCCAATACTAATAAACCACTTTCAAAGTGGTTTACCTGAGCCCGAAGTGTTATCTTAGCGCTAAAATGTGCCTGATTTATGACCTGCTGTAGAACGGGTTTATAAATCAGGTGCATTCTATACTAATATTATGCGCATGAATTTTGCCGCACATAATGATTGCTCTATTGTTTCCTGGACATGGATAGAAAAGATCAGGGCAATGAAAAGAGCAATACATGACACGATAATGTGCTATTCTTTTTCTATATGAACTTTTCAGGTTCACAGTTGATAGCACTTCTCCACAGTTGATAGCACTGGCCATAGCCAGCCATGAACAAGAACAGTCAAGCAATCCTCTCACTGCTGTGCTATCCGAGCTTACCGAGGGGAAATCAGAGCAAGTAAGGGCGCGTTCTCACGGCACAGGACAAATACCGGCCAGTTTGCCAGCCGGTATTTGTCCTGTTTTGTGGCCGTCCCCACGGCCACGGGGGGGCGGCTTTTCTCCGCGATGAGTGGAGAAAAGCCCTTCCCTCTTCACATTGGCTTGCACAGATTCCGTCCGGAAACCGGACGGAAGATTGTGCAAGCAAAATCTTTTGCGGCCGGACCGCGGCGGCAAAACCGGCGGACGGAAAACCCGCGCAGTGGGGACTGCTGCACGGGTTTTCCATAGAGCACCATTGTCTACAATCGGCCGGTTTTCAGGCGGTCTAAAAACCGCAAACCCGTGCCGTGGGGACATGCCCTAATGTTCTTAGGGAAACTTTAAAAAATATATAAAAGAAACCAACAACCAAATTTTTAAAAAATCCATATAATAGTTACATATTGCTTTCAATATGTGAAAATAAATTTTTTGATGGTAGTATCTCTTAAATGTTCGAGGTAGAGATAGTAGGGACTTCTAGGATGGCTTGCCAGCTGTAAGAAAGTGTCCACAGGATAGCACTTGTCTTAAGGGGACAAAAGTCTTCCACGTTGGATTTCTTGAAGTCGTATGGGGACTGCTGTAATCAGGATTGACAATAATCTGAGGCTCTGTAATTTAAGTGGAGGTGTTAGATGACGGAGAAAACACATTGGGCTGGACATTCTTCTCAGTGTGCCTAAAGAGGCCGCAGGTTAGCACTTTGCCCTTACTGTTGCTTTGGGACAAGACTGTGCCAGCCCCCATGGAGCGGCTTAACTTTAAAACCCTTGTCCAGATTCTACTTGATATAGATGGACATAGCTTCAGCCTTAGAAACAGACAAGTGATGAACCCTACCACATGGCAAAAAGTCTATAGGGCACTAATATGGTCTTTTGGATGACAATGACTTCTATTGTCTTTCATAGAAGACATCAGCAAAACTGATGTTTGATGTAGGTAGCCCAAGAAAGGTCAAAGCAGTTGGTTTAAGAGGTAAAGTTGAATAGGCAGAAAAGGATGGGGTGCAGAAATTTAGCAGAACCACTGCTTACTCCAGTGTTGACTTCTCCTGATGACCAATTGATGACTGAGGGATGAGTTCATTAGTTCACAGCCACAAACGTCCTTGAAGTACTGATTAAGTGGAATTCTGCAAGGCACTTAGAGATTTGGAAAATTATGACAGCATTATCTGTAAGCCGTCAGATAAGGGCGGGAATTTGGTAGTTCTGGATCATTCCAAATATATTAGCATGTGTAGTGATATCTTGAATAATCGCTCATGCTATGCTATCCTGACACGTGATCCTACATCTTCCTTCTGCCAGGAGCTAGAAGAGATCTTGATACAGGCTCTTGATAGAGGGTTGATTTCAAACAATGAGAGCAGATTTATGATGCCTAAACATCCGGTTGTCCCTTGCTTTTATGCCCTACCTAAGATACATAAAGGCATGACTCCATTAAAAGGACGCCCTATAGTGTCGGGTGTGGATTCCTTGTCTCAGAATGTCAGTATTTACATTGATAACATCTTGAAAGAATTTGTCTATGCCTTGCCTTCATTTATTAAGGATACTCCTGATTTGTTGAGAAGATTGGATGGCCTAACAGTTAAGGTACTTACTAAGTTCGCCTCCATTGACGTGGAGGCTCTCTACAGCAGCATTCCACATGATTGCAGGATGCGTGCTGTGGAATATTTCCTCGCTATTAGGGGTATACATCTTAGAGAGCATAATCAACTTATCCTGCAATTGCTTCGTTTTGTCCTAGAGCACAATTTTTTTATCTTTAATGGTAAGATCTTCCACCAGCTCAGGGGTACTGCTATGGGGAGCCCATGTGCTCCCTCGTATGCAAATTTATTCCTGGGCTGGTGGGAGGCTACCATTGTGTTCAGTGACAGTAACCTACCCCATACAGATAATATTCTGTTTTGGGGTAGGTAAATAGATGATATCCTGATTTTGTGGAATGGAACGACAAAGGCTTTTGATGTTTTTGTAAAAAGTCTCAATATCAACAATGTTGGCATGAGATTTACCTCAGCTATTGATTACTTTTGCCTCCCTTTTTTGGATCTTTATATTACTAAAGATAAATTTGGCAATCTACATACAAAAACCTTTCATAAACCAACTGCGACTAATAGTCTCCTTCGGTGACCCCTAAAAAGACGGATACCAAAGGGGCAGTTTCTCCGAATTCGGAGAAACTGCTCTAGGAAAGGAGACTATTTGTTTCAAGCAAGAGATCTTAAAAAACGGTTTGTGGATCGGGGTTATCTTGAAAAGGTTGTTGATGAGGCGTTTGTCAAGGCACTTGAATGTGACAGGTCTAGATTGCTCAGTGGTATGGATAGAACAGTATGTTCTCCAGTAAATCAAACTATGCGGATCGTGGCAAATTTTGATCAAGGCCATGAATTAGCAAGAGACTGTATAACTAGATACTGGGGAATTTTAAAATCAGACCCAGATCTACAAGATGTCCTTCCTGATATTCCTCAGATTACGTTTAGAAAGGGGAGGTCATTGAGGAATAGATTGGTACATAGTTTATACAGTCCACTTAAAAAACCGGAGACCTGGCTGGATCGACAACCACTAGGTACCTATCGGTGTGGGGACAACTGTGTGGCATGTCCGTTTATTGAGCAGTCAAAGACTCACTGATTTTAAATCAGATCGTATATATGTAAAGAGAGATTTTTCTAACTGTAAGAGTGAAGGAGTTATTTATTTATGCAGCTGTACATGTCCGTTAGGATATGTTGGAAAGACAAAGAGGCAATTTAGAAGACGAGTGGGTGAAACTGAGTGGATCTTTAGACTACATACCACTAGCCCTGATGGTCTCAATGAATGCTTGCAATTTGGCTGTTTTTTGTCATTTATTTTTTTTTCTCAGTCTTTTGGTCCTTTTCTTTGGATTTTGTTGTGAGTTAAATCAGTGGAGAATATCATACCAACTGTTAGGTATATTCTCTTGATTATTAATACTGCCAGAGTATACATTATCATTATATCTTTTTTGTATTTCCCCCTTTTTTTCCATCATTTTACTCAGCCTTATATATTGGTATAAATTACACGTATCGGTATATATCTGACTATTAAATGTGGCCTGGATATGTTTTCTATTTAGCTCTTGTGCTGAGTGAGGAGTTCTGTATGGACGACTTTATTGATAGTTTTTTTTCTATTATAAGTGTGGAGCACGTCCTGGTCTTGTGGGGCGCGTGCGCGCCTGTCTGTTGGCCGGATCACTGACGCTGGGGCGCATGCTTATGTGCGCTCGTCTGCTGGTTAAGTTGTTTATGCCGGAGCGCACGTGCGCCGATGTTCGTCATTTCCGGTTTGGTCATTTCTGGTTTCACGGAGCGGGAGGTGCGCGGAACATGCGGGGTTTGGCGTCTCTGATTTGCCACTGCGCATGTATGAGGACTTTACCTCTTCTGTTCAGGTCTTTGATAGGTGAGTAAAATTATGCCTCTGATTGGCTGAGTAATCTACATTGTTAGAAGTGGTGGATATATAAGGAGGATACTCTATGGCACTTATTATGGCCTCATCATGCCATCATTTGGACCATCATTTCTTATTGCAGACTCTTCATAACATTATCCTCTGATGAACCATATTTTGAGAAAACGCGTCGGGATTTATGTTCTTATGATTTAGTTGGGTAGGGTAAGTCGCCGAGAGGTGGGGTCGCCCCTTTTGGGGCGGGTGCTCTATCTGGATAGAACTAGTATAGTGGTAGTGCCTTTTTGTGTAACCCGACATATACTGGTCCATATGCTCTATTTTTATCCTATGGGGCAACGGAGCTTACTGTGATAAAGTCTTCAGAATCGTGAGTCTTTAATCATATTTTCCCTACCTCTCATATAGGTGTACGTGTTCCTGCCAAAATGTATGGTGTATAATATCTCTTTATTGTTGTGATTAGCTGGACATTGACTATTTGCTTTGTACTGAGGCATTGTCATATATCGGGTATTGTATACAGCTACACAAATTGATTAGTGGCTATATTTGTGAGGCCATTATATATTTTATGGATAAATATTTTAATGCATATCTATTAAAGATTATTGTTTTAGGAATTTTCTTTTGATCTGTGAGACGGTTTTCTATATTCCTATTGCTAATCCCTTTTTCTGTGAGGATTTCTGCAACATGTAAAATAAGATTTCTTCTCAATCCAACATTCCCTTCTCGATACTCTTTGAAGATAATGTACAATACTGGACGGATGTGTATTTTAGGCCTCTGTGAGTTTATGTGTGGTTTACTTATCCTCATCTGACCATCCTTCTTTGCACCCTCATGCATCATGTGTCATAGCTTCAGGTCCCTCATAGTTCTGATATTTTCAGTTTTAATCTTCTTGCCACCACTACATGTCCCCTATCTGTCACATGTTGTTTGTTAGTTCTTGTGTTCATATATAGAAATCTACTAAAATATACTTTTCTTCAGTTCTAACCAGTTCCAAACCCCATAACTAAAATAGCTGTGTTTTTGATAAAACGTGAATGTCTATAAAAAGTGTATTTAACTCTTTAAAGGGGTTTTCTCGCTACAAAGATCATATCTGTAAAGATGGGGACAGTAAAAATAAGTAATTTTGCAATTGGTTTGCATTACCTAAATAATTTAGTATACAACATATGAGCTAATCTGTCTGAGGTTGGGTCACGCCCTCTTTGCTGTGATTGGCAGACTTATACTTAGTTCAGCCTGTTGGGACATGCCCCGGGATGGGACACGCCCCCTGTGCTGTGATTAGTTGCCTGCACTGCGCTAACTCCCCTCTGAGCTATGGAAAATTAAAGCGAAACTAACTGCCTGGGATGGCTTTGTCTGTATAATAAAGGCTTTCTGAGCTCCTCTCTATGCTCATCTCCCAGCCCTATCTGAAGGATCTGGGCAATTACTGAGTGTCTAGCTGCTAGATTCAATCTTTGCCCTCATATAAAAAAGCCTTATACAGTCTGCTCTCCCTCTACCTCCTGCCTGATAACAGAGGGGGGGGGCAGAGTGCATTTCTCACATTTGCTTCATCATTTCAGGCTGTATGTATAAGGGTTACACAATGCATGTGTTTTTGTTACAAGAGCTTGATATGATTTCACCAGTCTTCATGGGGGAAACCCACCTACTTGGAGGAGAGACACACCCCTGGATTTAAAGCTGTAAGAGACAGAAACAGCTCAAGTCTGCGAAAACTTGTAGTAAAAAACCCTTTTTAAATTGCCCTCATTAATTTTTTACATTAAAAATATAATTAAATCACATTTAACACATAGCTACTGAATAACATTGTTATTCTACTCCAATATATAAACCAATATAGTTGGACGAATAACTCCAGCATGCAATGATCATGTAGTGGTAGAATATAGTTTTCAAAATGCTTGCAAATCGGGTGAATTTAGTATAGTTACATTCCTTAACTCGCAGGTGACTCTAATGAGTCATTCAGTTTCCCTTACTTCTCTATCCAGCCACGACATCCAAAAACTATGTAGTCAGAAAGTAGGCGGACCCCTTTTATAGGAAAAACAGTCCCCCACGAGGTACATAGATAAGCTCCCATATGTAGGGCCACTGACAGTTGATGCCCCTGATAAGTAAATAGGCAAGGCCTCAGGTGGGAAGTTAGGCAGATAGGGCCTGATGGGGGTAGGTAGGAGTATGCTCACCCCCGGGTACTAGAAGCCTAGGGGGAGGTAGACCCCCCCCCCCCTTAATGGTGGCCGTTTTATTTGTAATAGAAAAAATTAAATAGAACTACTGACCCTCCCACAAGCAGGAGGTTTCACTGATCTTATGATAGATGAATAAGTAGACAAAAGAAAAGAAACACATGAAGGTAATGGGAATCTTTATTTTTTTAAATAAATGCGTTTATAGTTTCTATAAATTTTTAAAACCCCGGCTAACCATAATAATAAGGACAAGTTTAAAAAATAAAAACCTCAACACCTCTAAATTGCATGTTGACCAAAGCTAAAAGTCTGACCAATAAAACGATGAACTGCAATTGTGACAAAATATGAAATAATGGGATTAACTGAGACATGGCGGGGATGACAACGAGACTGGGTATTTTCATTAGAGGGTGATGGGAAATTCAAGGGTTTCCTTTTTGTATGTTGTATGGCCCCAATTGGGGTGATATTCAGCCTAAATGGAAAAAACAAACAACTACACACAGTTGTATGTCTGAATGATTTTTTCCCAGTTTTTTTCCAATGCATTGATTTAAAAACCCTTTTTTTCGGGCTACTTCCAAAAGATCATAAGTTAGTTTTTTTTTAAATTTAGTGTCATAAAAAGTTAGAAGAACAAAAAAAATTGTGAAAAATACCAATTATCTTACAAAAAACTATTAACTAAAAAAAACAAAAATACTTTTTTTTCAAACCCGAGACATTGTCTTAAAGGCGCCCCATAGTATTTTTTAACTTTAAATTCTTTCTTGGGGGCTCACATGAGATATAAACACTAGAAACTTCTTTCTTTTTTTTCTTGGGGCCCCATATAGATAAAGAAATGCGTAATGTCTGCACTTTTCCAAGATAATAGGAGATATCTCTCATTTTACCCTTAAAAATTTTGAGGCAATTTCCCTTTTATATAAGTAATACAAAAAAAGGAAGGCAGTACAAGAGGAGGAAGAAACAAGGGATGTTTTCCTAACATTCCCCCTTTTTGAGTGGTTTTAATACAAAACCCTCACAACACAGGTTATATCGGGTGACCTAATGTCAACGCGGGACTTGCCAAACCCTTCCCCGTTTCCCGCTTTGGTTTCTTATTTTAACCCTTATCTCAATACCTTTTTTTCGGTCTTTCAATTTGGGGATCTGCTCACCCTTTACACAAATTGTATTAGTTTAAAAAACAATATAACAAAAATTTATTTTAAACTTGCACTATGGTTGTAATATTCCCATAGCCACCCTCCTACCCCTTGAACCTTTTGCGGGATTTAAGAATGAAAAAGTGCTACTCCACCATGGTCTTTTTTCATCTGTTTTTTTTAACCATTTCTCCCTGAAATTTTTTACCGGTCTATTTGATGGGGACTTGCGGGTTTCCCCATCAGGGTCAAGGGTAGTGAAACACATTCGCCCAACAATGGCGCACATTCCCCCCAAAAGGGGAATAAAATGTAAAACTATACAGTTATTTTTGCTATGATTAATTGCCTCTGTGGTAGTTGTAGCATTTACCACTCCAGTATAGAATATATCTGATCTTTAGATGTCTGGCTTCTACTAATTTTCCCATTCTGCATCACCATTGGCCAATGAAGATATTTTGTATTTTTTTCCCAACACCCATCTCTACTACTTTGGGGCCTACCTTTTCTACGGGGTTTTGTTATCTGCTGTCGTTTAACTAAGTATGGTTGGGAAAAGTGTAGGGGATTTTTTCATTTACACATTACTGTGGGGGGGTCAGTTTTGCAGAGTACGGAACCTTTACTTGCCACGGGTTCCCCTTTTTATAAGCTTTGTAACCAAAACCCAATAAACACTACGTGTAGCTTCCACAAGTTGAATGCCCAGCTTAATTGATGTGCAAGTGTACTAATGTGTTCCCTTGGGACACTAACACCATTTTCTTTTCCCATGGGTTTACATACCCTATAGGGGTAGCACAATTATTAAGATTAGGGTGTGGGATGTGTCAGCGATCATAATTTGGACATCAGTCCCAGCTATGTTGAGACAGGTCGCCCTTTGCAGAAGGAAAGGAAGGGCCCCTTTCCCCAAAAACTTGTTATTCCCTTTCCAAAAATGCAGGATTCCATGCTAGGGAACATTCCAGCTTGCTGAAGTTCTCCCAAAGCTAATTTGGATCCTTCACTAAAAATTTTCTCCTAAGGGCAACTCTTTTGATGTCTTGGAAACCCCCAACTACCACCTTTTAAAGGCCATTATCTGTTACCTCCTGTGTTTAGACTAACATTGCCACCCACCATTAAGGGACCCCCAAAACCTACAAGGGTATGGGAACATAGTGTTAACTTGTTTAGAGTTTTGTCATCATAAAATATACATTATCTTTTTGGGCTACATAAAATCAAACTTTTCTCTTGGTCAAGGGAAAACACCCAAATTAGGGCAGGGAGGAGGCTGACACGGGGCTGTGTGTACATATCAACAATCTGATACTTTAGTCCTTCATTTAGAATCATGTGGTGTTTTATGAACTTTTGTCCCATTCTTTTTAATGGTTTTGAGCCCCCTCTGTCAGGATCAGCTGCAGCGCACTCAGGAATTTCTCATCTTTGGGTGTAGCATTTTTCTTCAGGGGAAAAGCAGGGATCAATTGGGCCCTTCTTAATTTCACCGGGGTGCTTGTGTCACCATTGGGAAAAAGGACCGTAAAAACCTTGGCTCCAAAGTTTTTCTCACGTTCTTTTTATCCCCCCACCCAGTCCCTGGCTCAAATATGCTTTCCCTCTAGGGAATTTCGGATCTGGAAGGGAAAGAATACACTTGATCATTTTCCCATTTTAAAAATTTTATTTAGCGACGACATAGGAGGTCAATGTCCCATGCGGGAGTTGAATCTCGGGGGGAATTGAAAACCCAATTGGGGACACTTCCAAATAGTATCTATGGGGAGAAACCCTGTCCCTTTGTTTGGCACGTCCTTTTACGAGAACAAGGCTGGGGAAGACACTCTGTCCAGGGCTTCCCTGTCTCACTCAGTTTTTTTGAATCTTTTTTTTTAATTTTCCATTTAGTCTCCTTTTTTCCACTCTCGGGGGAGATAAGGGGGTGGTACGCTAACGTTATCCTAGGGCTGACATTATGTGTTCAAAACTTCACCTTAAAATGGGTACCTCTTCTGAATTCAATTACCCCCGGTTACTCCATCCTGCACACAACCTCACCAGAGTTTTTTTGCTGTTCCCTTGCAGTGGCTTTCGTTACAGGAAATGTTTTGGGCCATCTGAAAAGAATCAACACATACAAGCACATTTTTCTATTTGCCCCCGGGGGGAAGTTGAATATAATCAATTGAACTCTTAAAAAGGATAAGTGACTTAGGCAAATTTTTTGGGGTGTTTTAAGTCGTCCGGGTTTTTTTCAGTGCACAAATCATACAACCTTGTACGAGTCTCGCAGCAGCAGTGCTGAATCATGGAGCATCCAAAGTTTGTCAACAGGGGAAAATCATGCTCCTTTTGATGATGTGTTTTTTCCAGGACCACTTGCCCCATCAGGGGAACAGGGTCGGGGCGGGGCATTTCTGGTAGAGTTCCCCCAAAAGCCATCTTTCTCTTAGCCCCCATCTCAGCCCCATTTCTTCTTTTCTTCTCTGTACCGTTAAAAAAGTCTTTAAGACACTCACCTCCGGGTCTTTGATTGCAAGCATTTGGCCCTTTTCACTCTTTTCTTTTTCTTCTCTCTTCCACGGTTTCAGAGCTGCTCTTTTTGCCACCCTGTCAGCGAAGGCATTTTTCCTTTTGTTTCGGGGTGTTTTGTCTGGGATGAGCCCTTACCTTTATTTTACCCCATTTGGTAATAATAGAGAGTCCCCAAACTCCTTTACTGGGCACCATTCTTGATGGGGGTCCAGAAGAGGTCAGGGGAAAATTTTGCTCTCCAAATGGGGCCATAGTCTGTGCGATGCCGAAACGTATCTAGAGCTGGAAATATTACAGCTTACCCTTCGCCCAAATCACAGCTCAGAAGTGCTGAAGCTCCGCCTCTTGCGCAGAGACATAGGGGGAAGGGGCTTTTGGCCAAGATTGTTTGTTGTTTGACCACAGAAAACCAGTAGGGAAAGTCCATCATCTCCTTGCAATCGGGGGCCACTACAAATAACTAAAACAGGATTTTGCCAAAAGGTTTTCATCAACATTTTTAAATCCTACTGTTTCTTGTTGCAAATTTGGATTACAATCAGTTCAGGTGGCATCAGCAATTCTGTTACTTAAGGGTTTTTCAAAAAAAAACTTTTTCCCCCCCCCTCCCCCCTTTGAATCCATGTAATTTTTTGGCAGTAATACTGGGTTCAATGTAGTGCAAAACCCTTTTGGAATTTATGTTTGTGGCATCAATAGGGCACATTGCTCTTAATGTTCGGCAAGGGGGGAGGGGTTTTGGGTGTCCTTGCGTAGCCTTGAATGCAGAGGTGTGAGGAAGTCAAGGGAATGTCAAGGTGATTTTTTAGATTTTTTCTACAATGCCTGACCAGCTAGGCCCCCACCAGAGGGGGACCCCCGGACAGTGTCCAGACATATGGAGTGTATCCCAAAGGTCTGGGCCTCCCACCTGTTTTTTTGTGTGAGAACCCCGTTGCATGACCCCAAAAACCCCGGCAGAAGAGAGAAAAGGGCAAAGAATAGTTTGGGGTTTTTCCCAAAGGGGTTTAGCGGAGAGGAGGCAACCTTCAAAAAGTGGAAGTTGTCAATAGCCCTTGAGAAAGAGAAAAAGGGAAAAGTAGAAAGACAGGCATACAACGGTTCCATTAAAAGGAGGCAACCTAAACCAAGGCCACTATGAGACTAGGGGCCCAAAGGAAAGTTTCAATTTTTGTAGGGGTTTTTGGAACAGGCAAAGCTTGTATAGTAGTTTTTTCCTTTTTCCCCAGTCAAATGTTTTGCACCTTGTAAGACAGTGACCCAAAACCAACCTTTGTTTTTCAAAATTCAATTTTTTCCCCGCAGGGCTTGCAGCCCCTTCCGCTAAATGTAAGAGACTGATTGTAGCGTTTGGCCAAATTTGGCAAAATGTCTGCACACAGCAAAAAATCATCGACATACGCAGAAGTACGACACCTATGTTGATCCCCCGATTGCGGACTGACTGCAATGCT
Source organism: Phyllomedusa bahiana (assembly GCA_025379985.1). NCBI lineage: Eukaryota > Metazoa > Chordata > Amphibia > Anura > Hylidae > Phyllomedusa > Phyllomedusa bahiana. Next base: position 41,947 of record JAODAL010030486.1, read on the forward strand.
TTTTTGTACATGCTAGGGGTTTTTTGCGCCCCCTTTTGGGAAAACGTCCATTGAAACGGGCCATTTTGAAAGTGAATGCAACAATATTGGCAGTCAGGGTGCAATGGAACACTGAAATAGGGATTTTGCCAAAACAATAAGACTAAAGTAGGCAGCTGTAGGGGCACCTGCCCAAAATTTTGTTTGGATTGGCGACTAGGGGGGTGTCCCTACAGTGACCCCTTATTTTTTTCCCCTTAAAAACTAACCAACGTAGGTATCAGGGGGGCCTTTTTGGGGTTTTCTTCTTGATTGGAAAAAATGGAGTTTGTGGGGAGTTGTTTCCCTTTAGGCTTTGAGTTTCAATAACTCATCAATTTGCTGCCAATAGCATCCTCTTGGGAATATAGAGGATATTGTTGATCCTAGGGGAGTACAACCCGGTTTTAAATGTACCATTCGGGAGCTACTTTCAGCCTACCAAATTTTGTTTTTACCACGCCCACAACTTATATTTCCGGGAAAATAGGATGATTCCTCCTCTGTTTAACAAAAACAGAAAGTGGTTCAACAACAAAGCGCCGCATCAAAATTTTTCATGGTAGTACGTGTTTTCTACCCTTTTCTTCACCCCTAGGTTCAAATTTAATACTGGCACCAAGCATTTGAACACATCATACCAACAAGAGAAAGTGGTATATCATACTGAAAGCATTTTTGTGACAAAATTTTGCCTTTTAAATAAAATTAAGCGGGGCTTTTCATGTAAAATTATTCTTTTTCCCCCCAGTCCAAAAAGGGGTTGTGATTTCTCAGTTCTCAAAACAACGGTATGTGGGATCCCCGAATGACTGATATGGTCCCCGTATCCCCTAGGGAAAAGGATTTCTTTTCCCATCACCCCCCCATTTATGATATTTTACACCCTTCTTCTGAACTTTTTCGGGAGGACGGTACAGGGTTGCCCTCCCATTGAGGAGCGTCGGGCACCTTGACCATTTGGGTTTAGCAGGGGGTTTGAGCCGAAAAGATCTGCAATTTTTTTTAAAATGCCCCGGTTTTTTGCAAAAATGACATTTGGGAAAATTTTGGTTTTGGTTTTCCCCCTCCTCTGTTATAATATCCGACCAGAGTCTTTTCTAATGGAGCAAGCAACACTTTCTTTCCTTTTCCCGACCTAGATCTAACTCAAGGGCCTTTTGCACTTGTAACATGCAGGGGAATCACAGCCGCCACTTGGGTTTCAGGCTTTCATTTTAATTTCAGGGGCTGTTTTAAGTCCCTCAAAAAAAAGCTGTAACCATAAGAGAAAAAAACAATATCATTCCCCCCGTATTTTAAACCCAAATCAGCCACCTTTCTGCGCCCAGCATAAAACGTTCAAAAACTCCCCTTTTCCTGGGTCGATCAAGAGGGGTATGGGTGTCTCCTCATTTTCCCCAGCCCCAAACTCAGCCCTGTGCAAAATCCCTACCACTGGCACATTTTTTGCTCTGCTGCTGTCAGGTTCATTTTCAATTTTCTTAACTGCATCCATTTCACTTTACCTACTTCCCCGCTTTTAGTGCTATAAGGGGGGGCCCGATCACACCAGGCGCATTATAAGTGACTTGAACTGCACCAAGGGGGGTAAAAAGCCATTGGCTGGTGACAGGGTCTGGCAATTTTGGATAAACTTGTTTCTCAAGGGGGGCCAGGGGTTATAATCTGCATAAATCGGTTTGTACACCACCCGTCTGAGACAGGCGTAGGGGGGGTACTAAATTCTTTTGCGCCTCTCATTGTCCTTCCTCACGTGGGGGTGTGGAGGGTTTCCCCGGGGAATAAAACACAGTTTTGGTATTTTTTAAAGGGAAAATCCCTGGGTTTTGATTGGGACGGGGGGCTCCACAAATTTAAAAAAATCCCCTGCCCAAACAGGATTTTTTGGCCACATCTTGTTCAAGTTTTCCCGTCCCGGTTACTTGGGGGCAGACGGAAAAAATATTCCCTGCATAGGGAGATGGATTTTTTTCAGGGAGACATAAACTAACCCCTTTTTGTTCTTTATTCTGTAACCCCCTCTTTCAATCTTTTACTTACCCTCACCCAACTATCCAACAGTCATAAAACTTGTGATCCTTAACCCCGCCCCCATATTGGGGGGGCAAAGTCTTCCCAAGATTACTATCCAGCAAACCTATTACCCTTTCTTTTGTAAAAATTTTTCTAAACCCTTTCAACACTCTCTGTCCTGCCCTATCTTTTACTATCTCCCGGGGTGTAAACCAAATGGGGATGTTTCTCCTGTGTTTTCCCATATTTTAAATTCTGCAGTACGCTGTTAAGCAGCCCTATCTTAAACCTCCTCCCCCCCCTTTCCCCTTCTTTACTTTTTTCTATCTATTCCCTTGATTTCCCCAAAGCTCCAAAAAAACTGTTTTATCAAGAAAGAAACTTTTTAAAATCATTTTGGGTTCCAGGGTTCCCTTCTTCCCTGGTTTTTATACTAGTCAATTTTCCCCAAAAACCCAAAAGAAAAACACAATATACAGGGAAACACCAAAAGGGAAAACTAAATTTCAGCCCAAATATCCATTTTGCAACAGAGCAACAGCACACCCTACAACATATCATTTTATCAGGTTTTTTGCAAAAAAACTCAAGGTTTCAATAAAAGGGACAAAGCTTACTTTACACTCGGGCGGGAAAAAAAAAGCACTTAGAACACAGATCGTTGGGAAGATAAAGGCTCTCACCTGTCAGCGCTGACTTTTTTTAGATCTGTGGGTTTCCCCAGTCCCTGTCCAGCTCTGGTCCGGGGGTCAGCAAATCATCTTTTCCCTTCCCCCGAGCCTCACGTATAGGCGCCGGGTTTATAGGGGAAAAACAAAAGGTTTCCTTATTGATGTTGTAGAGCCCCAAATTTGGGGTTTTAATTCAGGGCCCGAAAGGAACTAACAAACACACATACACCTTTTTTTTGTCTGAATGATTTCTGCCATTTATTTCCAATGCATTGAGTTTAAACCCTTTTTTTTGCTACTTGCCAAAAAAAATAAATTAGTATTTTCAATTTGTGTCTACAAGGGATAGAAAACATAAATTTTTTGAAAATAACCCAAATTTGTCTTATCTTAAAATAGTAGACTGATCAAACTAAAATACTTTTTTCATAAAAACCCAACATTGTCTTTAAGGCGCCCACAGTGAATATTTATTAGACATTTATTCTTTCTTTAAAGGGGTCACATAATATGAAACACTAGAAACTTCTTTTTTGTTTTCTCTGGGCCCCATATAGATAAGAGAGATCTAAAGTCTGCACATTCCAAGTATAATGGGGAATATCCTCATTTACCCCTTTAAATATTGTAGGCAATAGCCTTTATATAAAAATGAAAACACAAAATGGAAAAAATACAAGATGGAGGATAGAAAAAAAGGGGATTCCCCAACAAGGGGTTTCGTTTGTTTAAACGATATCTAAAAATTGGAGAGGGATAGGTTTTCTTTTTTTGAAATTTCCCGTCTTGACCCCCAATATGGCAAGATATAAAGTTTAGAAAATTTAGAATGGGGTTTTTTATGGAATAAAAAAATGGGGGTAAAAAAATGAATTGTTTTATTTTGAGGTCGCTCTAAGCCATCAAATATAACAGAACCTGTGGAAGCTCTACTACTCGGGCAAATAATACCAAAATAAATTGTATCCAATGCAGTAATATAGAAATGTAAAAACAGTACTTTATTAAATCTTATTATAAACAATTAAAAAATACATCAGTAACAGACAAAATTACACCCAAATAAAAAATACCCAACTAATCCCACTGAAACATAATGCTATACATCAGATTAGAATGTTTGGTTAATTCTAATCTGCTGATCTTTGGTGATGTATAAAATTGATGTTTTTGTACTTATTTATGTAATGTTTTGATACTATTATCACCTATATGATGTATAGCATTATGTTTCAGTCGGATTAGTTGGGTATTTTTTATATTTTTTGTCTGTTATTGATATATTTTTTAATTGTTTATAATAAGATTTAATACAGTTGTGTTTTTTCATTTCTATATTACTGAATTGGATACAATTTCTTTTGTTATTCTTTGTATTTATGGTATCCATTTATTTGATTGGCCCTTGTATTTATAGGTTTACTCAGGCAAATAGATGAGGCAGCTAATCACAATAATGTTGTTATTATAGGAGACTTCAACTACCCACACATTAATTGGGAAACTGAAACCTATGGCTCTCATAAAGGAAATAGGTTTTCATAATAATAATAATAATTAAAAAAAAATTACCTTTCCTAACTTGTCCAGAACCAACCAGAGGGAAGGTCCTTTTGGTCTAAGACCTGACAGAGTAAAAAAGGTTCAGGTTGAAGGGCACGTACAAAATAGTGGCCACAATATAATATATTTCCACTTACATTTCAATAGAGTGTTTTGTTAACTCTAAGGTCTAAGCTTGTTTTGGACCAAGCCCTTTTTTTCAAATCTGACATGTGTCACTTTATCAGGGAATAACTTTTTAATGGTTTTACCTATTCATGTGAATTTTGAGATTGTTTTCTCATAACACACTGTACTTTAAGTTAGCAATTATGTTTTGTCTAAATAATCCTTGTTTATTTGTGAAAAATATTAAAATATTGTGAAAATTTGGAAAAATTTGCCATTTTTAATGTCATATCCAACAAATTAGTAAATAACGAACATCTACCATATGTCTACTTTATGTTGGCATCATTTTTTAAACAGTCTCATATTTTTTAGGACATTAGGGGGCTCTCACATTTTGTAGCAAATTTTAACATTTTCAAGAAAATTTTTAACACTGATGTTTTTAAGGACCAGTCCAGTTCTGATGTAGCGTTGAAGGGCCCTTATGTTAGACATTCCCATAAATGACTCCATCTAAGAAACTACACCCTTCAAGTTGTTCAAAACAAGACTTAGAACGTTTGTTAAACCTTTAGGTGTTTCAACGAAATGAAAGAAAAGAAGGTGACATTTCAAAATTTCACTTTTCTTGCAGATTTTTATCCATTATTCACTGGAACACGGTAGATGTGACCATGGAAATGCAACTCAATATTGATTCCCTAGTTTCTGCTGTTTTTAGAGATATCCCATATGTGGCTTTAGTGCGCTATTTAATTCGACCACAAGCCTCAGAGTAGTAGGGGTCTCATTTTCATTAGGATATATTTTAGGCACCATTCTAGGTTTGCGGACACCTTAAAATGCTAAAATTTAATAAACTCCACTAAAAAGACCTAATTTGGAAAACTACACCCCTTAAGGAATATATCCAGGGGTGCAGGGAGTATATCGACCCCAGAGATGTTAGACAATTTTTTTAACATTAGACTGTGAAAATAACAAATTTTATTTTTTTCCAGTAATCTGCAGTTGTAGCTGAAAATGTTTAATTTTTACGAGGAAATCCCGGGAAAAAAGCACCCCAAAATATATTACACTATTTCTTCTACGTTCGGCAATACTCTATATGTGGGTGTAAACTGCTGTTTGGGCGCATGGCAGGGCGTACAAGGGAGGGAGCACTAAAGGATTGGTGGGTAAATTGTTTGAAGATATTCTAAGAGATGCTCTGCTGAACTATTTAAATGAAAATAAATATGCATCTCCCAATCAGCATTGGTTTGTGAGGGCAGTACTGGTCTTGTCTAAGAAGAAACTGATGATATGATAGCCGTTATGAAACAAAGGCCAAGCATTTGAACAAGCAATTCCCTTACGTCCTACTGGCAGCACAGTATTGACGTATTATTATTTATTTTACATAGCACCATTATTTCCGCAGCACTGTACAACGATTTCCATCATTCACAATGGGAACTGACCCCATTGAGGCACAAAGTCTACGGTCCAAATTCTATCTTCCTGACGGAACCTGTTGGATTCCTGTGCAGCCGAAGTACTGGGCTCCCGGGAATCCAAAATCTGACTGCGTTTTTTGTGCACCAAAAATGTTCAAATACCGTGGGCTTTCGGATGGTTTTTTTACTTTGCTGTGGAGAAATAACCTAAAGTGTATGGGCAGCTTTAGCCTGACTCACTAATATGTAAAATAAGTACTGAAAGTGCCTAGGTCAGCAAGATAGGTAGACTCACTTTAAGGTGGGTAGACCCCAATTAAATACGTAGCCCCTAAAGTTGATGATGTGCAGTAAACAATAAACAGAGCAGAGCTGGAGATCCAGGGCATAGAAGACCTCCAACCACACGGGACTGTGGCACAGTGGTTTAAAATGGTTAGGAGTTATGCTGCACTGTCAGGCTGGGCCCCACTGTAACTGCAAGCCTGTTGAAGCCTCTATGGTTGCATTTTTGCCCCTGGAATGAATTTATATAGTATACCCATTATTGATGATGCAGAAGTGTGGTTGCACCCAGACGACAGTAAATATTAGTATATCTTATAAAAATGAATTATTTTATAACAATCCAGAAATGTGTAATTAATATTTTTTTATTAAATCAGATGGAATTAATAATTTTGTATGAAATCAGATGGAATTAATATTTTTTTATGAAATCAGATGGAAGTAATTAATAATTTTTTTATGAAATCAGATGGAAGTGTAAAGAATTTCTTCTGTAGATGTCTCCTGAACAGTCAGAAGTCATAGTTAGATGGTATGTCATTTCACACAGGTGCAGCTTTGATGGCAGACTTCCCCACACCTTTCTTCAGAGTGCTCGATGTGGAAGCTTCCTTTCCTAGATGTCGCTGGTATAAACTTGACGGCATGAAAAAATGCAGCTTCCTCTAATGGTGCGAGCAGCCCTGGATAATCCACGCCGGCAGGATGATAGCAACCGGCGGACAATAGAACCTATGAGAAGAGAAGTAAATGTAAGTAAAGAAATCCTATATTACAGGATTACCAAGGGATCAATCGCTGTGACAGTGTTCATCTACTCCACATGAATTATTATCACTGACTGACATTATATAATATGTAGCTTATTGTCACACTTACCTCTTGTTCTATTTTCTCCTTCTACTTTTTCAGGTTTTTGTTTTCTCTTTCTCAGATTAAATACAGATGTTCTTTGCTTTAAAGCTGGAATTTCTTAAAAAGTAAAACAAAGTAAAACATAAGCATATATTGAATTTGTGGAATATTTGGAATTGTATTACGTTTTTAAATTTTTTACTATACATATGAATTTGAGGTTCTTAGTACACTTTTTTAAACAAACCTATCTACCACGTTAAGGAAACCTCATGAGTTGGGATTCAATAGTAATTGGACTCGCCACCAAAGCACCAGTCCATTCATAGGATCCAGGTCTAGTAATTAAAAGCTGCTAGGACAAATGGAAGAGTGGATGACTATGGCCTCGTTCACACGGCTTATTCTGGGACTGATTGGAGCCGTATTTGCGCTGCAGTACGGCTCCAATCCGTCCCAGTAACTACATAATCCACAGTTCTCTATGAGAACTGTGGATTCCGTCTCTCCTCCCCGCTCGGCGAATACGCCGAGGGGGAAGAAAGTGACATGCACATTATTTACGGCGTGTATGCGGGAATAATGAGTGTCTATGGGGCCGGCGAGCTGCTGGCGCCCCGCCCTACCCCCGCTGCACGGCTACCGGCGTAATTGCGGGCGAAATCCGTCCCCGCAATTACATCGGCAATAAGCCGTGTGAACATTGCCTAACAGAGCCAGTCATCATTCCAAATTCACCATACAAAAATGGCAAAGTTGGTCAGCATATCCAAACAATAATATAAGAAATACACTGGTGCGGGCTGTGGTGGCTGAATGCAAAAAGCAAACATGAGATCACCTATAAATCTATACATGTAGTAAATGTAGCAGGTACATTTTTGTTTGGATGTGTTCACTAAAATTTGTCTTTTTGTTAATGAGAGGTACAAAGGTCGGGTAAGGGACATATAACCCTTGGAATCCATTATACAGTT
>JAODAL010030487.1:0-49883 GCA_025379985.1 Phyllomedusa bahiana
CCCACAGTTCTCATGAAACTATGGATTCCTTTCCCCTTGATGCTCGGCGAATGGGGCCGGGGGGGAAAAAGGGGACATTTTTTATTATCCGGCGGATAGCGCGTGGATAATGAAAGCTATGGGGCCCGGAGGCAGCCCCTTGCCCCCCCCCTTACCAAGCCGTAATGGGGCGAAATCCATCCCGCTTACGGCTTGAATAAGCCGGTGAACCGGCCAAAGGACCCCCACTTTGTTTTTTCCCGTTTTCTTTTTTTTAAAGAGAAAAATCCAAAAATAAGTCACCCCGGATTTGTTATATATGGATCCCAATGGCGCCCGACCCCCCCCCCCGATTATGTAAGGTTTTTTTTCCGCAGGTTTCCATTGGCGGTCATGTAGGTCCCCGGGTTTTTTTGCCCTTTTTTGACTGAATCTGCCCAGAGGCTTTAATGGGACCTCCTACACAGATGTGTTTGGGCCCAAAAGGGGTAAAATTGTTTCAAAAGCTGTAATGAACCCAATACTAATAAGGGCATTGTGAGGGCATTGGGGGTTTTGAGAGTTTAGGAGATGGGTTTTTGGGTTTGCAGCAGCACGAGCTTTTGGGGAGCATTGTGGTTTAAATTGTGAAAGGCCTCAAACAAAAAAGTTATAAAAAAAGGGAAAAAAAAAGAGGAAAACGGTGCTCCAAAATTAACAAAGAGGTCGTGGTCCTTAAACCCGTTTTCCCCCAAAATCAGTTAGTTTAAACCCCTTAACGACCGGCATTTCGATCATTTCCTGCAGCGATATTTTTTTTTCCCGTTGTGAGACCTTGGGTTTGTAGCACCCGGCCCCACAGCGCGCAGGAACGGGGCTGATTTTAAAAAGCCCTGTTCCCAGAGCAGCTCTGCAAGCCCGGGGTAAGGGAACCTTTGCCCCCCAAGCTTAACCCTTTTGATTCCCGGAGTCGTGCCCACGCATAATCAAAGAGTTTCCCCCCGTCTGCCGATGACGGGACCGGTACCCAAAAAGACCCCGGGGAAACAGTCACAGTCGCCGGGGGAAAACCGGGAAACCCCCAAGGCGTCTTTTAAACAACCACGTCGGGCAAACAGTTGGGCTGCCTGACTGCTGCCTGTGTCACTGCCAAGATTATAATGTTTTTGATATATGAATCGCAATACATTAGTGTAAAAAAAATTAAAAAACACCCCTTATGGGATTAAAAAAAAAATAAAAAATAAAAAACATAAAAAAAAGTAAAAAAAAAAATTTGGCTACATTAACAAAAAAAATGTAGCATACGGCCCCCACGGCGAAATAACCTGTAGAATTAATCTACCATTTTTTATTAAGTGTGAAATTGAATGGTGTAAAAAAAAAAAAAAAAAAAAGAAAATTTAAAAAAAATAAATAAATTCTGCAATATTTTAAAATGAATTAAACTATTCCCCCAAAAAGTCCAACTTGTCCTGAATAAAATGAGGCCATAAACAACTGCATCATTGAAAAAAATAAAAATGTTGAAACGCGAGGAAGCAAAAATTAAAAAAAATAAAATGTGCTGGTTATTAAGGACTTTTCAGGCATTCGGCTTAAAGGGTTAATAAAGGGGGGTCTTTAAGTGATAAATAAAAAACGGAAAAACCTCCCTTTTGTAAAAAATCGGGTCGGATTTTCCCGAAAGCGCCGGGAAATCGGGCGCTGCTGATAGGAAAAGATGACGGTTAAATCTTTGGCTGCAGGCATCGGGGGAATAGATCCAAAAAGCGTTCACTGTTTGGATCTTTCCTAACGAGGCGGCTCGTTACAAAAAGTGGAAAAAAAGTCAAATCCCTTTCCCCATTCCCAGGTCGCTACAATCATCGCGCCGGTATAAATGTGCTGCCTCACTGAAAAACCGCCCTCAAAAAATTAACCCAAATTGAATTAGGATTCATTAACAGCCTGGAAATTAAGGCGCTGTCCGAGATCGTTCCTAAAAGGATTAAGCGCTGTAGGCTTTAAATGACGGAATCTGAAAAGGGGTCACCTCCCCTATTAGGCTCTGTCCTCACGGACGATTTTTCTTGATGTAAATAACCGACCTGGATTTCTGCGGTGAATTTTACCTTTTGTGCAGGGTAATTTGCTGCATATCAGGAATCTCACGCACAGTAAATTGAAAAAAACTGCGCTGCAAAAGCTAAGGATTCCCATGGAATGCAAGGACTTCGTGGTGGAAACACGCGGATTTCAGTGTAGAAAAATACATGCATTCTGCACCAAAATTTGCCGTCGGAAAAGAGCCTTAGGGTAAGAGAAAAGGAAGGCTCCCCTCTACCAGAGCAGAGGGCGTAAACATACCCTATCACCTGAAGAAACAAAAAAAAAATCCTAAAGCAAATACAAAGAAAATAATTTCTTCAGGATGTGTTTGGAAAAAAAAGCTCGTCATTAGCTCATAACAGGAGGGCGCAAAACACTTGACATGTTCCTTTAAGAGAATGTGTATAGAAAATTTCCCCATTGTTTATCGGGTTATTTTCATTAAACCGTTTTGGTTTTTTTTTTTTTTTAAAATTTTTTTGTCAATTTTATATATATATAATAATATAAAATAAGTATATTATATATATATAATATTTTATATATTATATATTTTTATATAAATTTTTATATATAAAAACACATACATAAAACATAAAAAACATAAGTCACAACGCGATCCACTTTAATACATATGTTTCCGCATTTTTTTTTTTTTTTTTTTTTAGTCTTACACTTTTGTTTTTATAGAGAAAAATTCCCCCGCAGTTCCCATTTCACAAGGGGGATTACACTGAAAGGTGAAACCAATGTTAAAAGAGCACAGGATCCCCCAATCACAATAGGAGATGTCACACCCCTTCCCCCCCCCTGACTTTCCCAGGGCACAAGCATGCCCGAAAACTCCCTATAGAAATCAAAAGAGTTTCTCCTGTTCACAGGGCCTTTGCTGAGCTGCTGTAAAGCATCTCTCAAAAAACATGTTTTTAATCCCGTCCTCAAAAAACTCAACAACGCTCAAGTTTTCAGGATTTCCTAGGACGCACAGGTGATATCATTATTGTAGTGCTTTTGGGGGGTCCTGAAAAATACCTTTGGGGTCCTTGAGGATTTAAGTTTACAAACACTTCCTAAATGCTGATAAAAAAAGCTAGGCAGTGGGCCCCTCCCCTAATCCCTTTTAGAAAAAGAAATTAAAAAATTACATTCAGAAATAAAAAAATAAAAAAGCCAAGAAGTATTTTTTTCAAATTTTTTTAAAAAAATGGTGATAAAATTGATTTTTTTCCAGGACAAACTCCTGGCACCCCACGGCGTATTTGCGGGGAGTACTTTGGGGCGTTATTGTGCTTCAATGCACCCGAAGTACACCCCCGCAAATATGGCACCGGGTTAAGTGAAAGTAAAAGAGCGGGCCAGGCGCTGTTTTAAATTACAAGCGGCCAGGCCCTGTTTCCCACAGGGGTATGCGGCTGCAAAGGTACAACCGCAATTTCATGTGAAAAATCCCCTAATCATCACAAGGGACAATGGGTATGCCTGGTAGGCGATGAATTTACGAGTTGTGAAGGCTGAAATACCAGGCACAGCGGGCTATAAAATTTCGGGGACGTGTAGTACATAAAACGAGGATTCAGGGCTCCCCCCGGTTGCCCCCAGTCCCTTTTAAACAATGATGGTTTTGGGTTGGCAGTGAGCCCCTATTGATTAATATTAAAAACCCTATAAGGTTTAAACTTCAAATAATAAGGGGTGGACCCCTTTTTGGGTTTTTCTGGTGGGGGAAGCTTCTTTTAGCGGATCTCCGCAGAAAAACATGAGCATTCATGAACCCTGTTTGGGCCCCCTTTTTTCTGGCTAATGTACAAGTGGGGTCCCCCTATAATGGGACATCCTATATCAACAAGAGCAGAACAGTTGTGAGGAGCTCTATTTCCTGGTGATCTCCCCCAGCAGCAGGCACACGTCACATTATGCTGGGTCTATATAAGCAGAACACAGTCTCCTACCTGTGGGAATGCCGATACTTCTCAATAATCCATCTCGTCTTCTCAAACACAATTTCCCAGCGAGGTTCCCCGGGCAAGTGCTCTACATCAAACCTGTATGGGATTCCTTGGTGAAAGGAGACATGTCCATCAGAGAACAAGGCTACAGGTAACATCAAATGTTCACAAAACATATAACACCAATTCATTAAAGGTCCAAAAATCATATCATAGTCATTATATCATTATAAATTTTATACCAATTAAGAAATACAATGACACAAAGAAGTATTTTTATAAAAAAAAAATATATAAATCTTTATTAGTAAAAAAAAATAATTATATATACTTAATTTGATATGTCACAGACAAAAAAAGGTTTTTGTTAAAAACAACTAAAATAATACCCATACAATCCAGGGTATACACAGATCATACCATTCCAAAATAACAAATATACCTAATGTGTAGGTTTTTTGCTTGTGTTTTTTGTAATGTATGCACAATTTTTTTTTTTATTAAATATTTTTATTTTAATCTACACTTTTTTGTGTTTTGTACTTTTTTAATCCCATTAATGGATAACTTTTGTACTTTTTTTTTTTTTTTTGCACTTGCATAGCAACGTATTAGTATACTGCTGTATACTCCTGTACGCATACTACACATTACTATGTGTCAGTACGACATGTTTTAGAAGCATAATTGCAACGCTTTCACTTGTGTAAATTTATATGTCAACTTATGAGGCGTTTACGTGAAAGAAAGCCCATAGAAATCATGGTGGAGTATATTTTTGGCTCATAAATGCCACAAAATACACACTTTGCAAAAAATTATTTGCAAGCAGGTTTTGTAGCATCAATTGTGTTATTTTTTTCTTCAGTTCAGAGGATGCGGTATAGATCTGTATGCAGTGAGCTCCTCCCAGGGAACGATATAGATCTGTATGCAGTGAGCTCCTCCCAGGGAACAGTATAGATCTGTATGCAGTGAGCTCCTCCCAGGGAACGGTATAGATCTGTATGCAGTGAGCTCCTCCAGGGAACAGTATAGATCTGTATGCAGTGAGCTCCTCCAGGAAACGGTATAGATCTGTATGCAGTGAGCTCCTCAAAGGGAAGGTATAGATCTGAATGCAGTGAGCTCCTCCCAGGGAAACGTATAGATCTGTATGCAGTGAGCTCCTCTAGGCAGGAATGGTATAGATCTGTATGCAGTGAGCTCCTCCCAGGGAACAGTATAGATCTGTATGCAGTGAGCTCCTCCCAGGGAACGGTATAGATCTGTATGCAGTGAGCTCCTCCCAGGGAACAGTATAGATCTGTATGCAGTGAGCTCCTCCCAGGGAACGGTATAGATCTGTATGCAGTGAGCTCCTCCCAGGGAACGGTATAGATCTGTATGCAGTGAGCTCCTACCAGGGAACGGTATAGATCTGTATGCAGTGAGCTCCTCCCAGGGAACTGTATAGATCTGTATGCAGTGAGCTCCTCCCAGGGAACTGTATAGATCTGTATGCAGTGAGCTCCTCCCAGGGAACAGTATAGATCTGTATAAAGAGAGCTCCTCCCGGGGAATGGTATAGATCTGTATGCAGTGAGCTCCTCCCAGGGAATGGTATAGATCTGTATGCAGTGAGCTCCTCTAGGCAGGGGTATAGATCTGTATGTAGTGAGCTCCTCCCAGGGAACAGTATAGATCTGTATGTAGTGAGCTCCTCCCAGGGAACAGTATAGATCTGTATGCAGTGAGCTCCTCCCATAGATCTGTATGTAGTGAGCTCCTCCCAGGGAACAGTATAGATCTGTATGTAGTGAGCTCCTCCCAGGGAACAGTATAGATCTGTATGCAGTGAGCTCCTCCCAGGGAACGGTATAGATCTGTATGCAGTGAGCTCCTCCCAGTGAACTGTATAGATCTGTATTCAGTGAGCTCCTAACTGGGAAAGGTATTGCTCTGTATGTAGTGAGCTCCTCCCAGGGAACAGTATAGATCTGTATGCAGTGAGCTCCTCCCAGGGAACAGTATAGATCTGTATGCAGTGAGCTCCTCCCAGGGAACAGTATAGATCTGTATGCAGTGAGCTCCTCCCAGGGAACAGTATAGATCTGTATGTAGTGAGCTCCTCCCAGGAAACGGTATAGATCTGTATGCAGTGAGCTCCTCTAGGCAGGGGTATAGATCTGTATGTAGTGAGCTCCTCCCAGGGAACAGTATAGATCTGTATACACCGAGCTCCTCCCAGGGAACAGTATAGATCTGTATGCAGTGAGCTCCTCCCAGGGCACGCTATAGATCTGTATGCAGTGAGCTCCTCCGAGGGAACAGTATAGATCTGTATGCAGTGAGCTCCTCCTAGGGAACAGTATAGATCTGTATGCAGTGAGCTCCTCCCAGGGAACAGTATAGATCTGTATGCAGTGAGCTCCTCCCAGGGAACGGTATAGATCTGTATGCAGTGAGCTCCATCCAGGGAACAGTATAGATCTGTATGCAGTGAGCTCCTCCCAGGGACAGTATAGATCTGTATGCAGTGAGCTCCTCCCAGGGAACAGTATAGATCTGTATGCAGTGAACTCCTCCCAGGGAACAGTATAGATCTGTATGCAGTGAGCTCTTCTAGGCAGGGGTATAGATCTGTATGCAGTGAGCTCCTAGATGGAGAGGTATAGATCTGTATGCAGTGAGCTCCTCTAGGCAGGGGTATAGATCTGTATGCAGTGAGCTCCTCCCAGGGAACAGTATAGATCTGTATGCAGTGAGCTCCTCCCAGGGAACAGTATAGATCTGTATGCAGTGAGCTCCTCTAGGCAGGGGTATAGATCTGTATGCAGTGAGCTCCTCTAGGCAGGGGTATAGATCTGTATGCAGTGAGCTCCTATATGGAGAGGTATAGATCTGTATGCAGTGAGCTCCTCTAGGCAGGGGTATAGATCTGTATGCAGTGAGCTCCTCTAGGCAGGGGTATAGATCTGTATGCAGTGAGCTCCTCTAGGCAGGGGTATAGATCTGTATGCAGTGAGCTCCTCTAGGCAGGGGTATAGATCTGTATGCCCGTGAGCTCCTCTAGGCAGGGGTATAGATCTGTATGCAGTGAGCTCCTCTAGGCAGGGGTATATGATCTGTATGCAGTGAGATCCTCCCTCTAGGCAGGCGTATAGATCTGTATGCAGTGAGCTCCTCTAGGCCGGGGTATAGATCTGTATGCAGTGAGCTCTTCTAGGCAGGGGTATAGATCTGTATGCAGTGAGCTCCTCTAGGCAGGCGTATAGATCTGTATGCAGTGAGCTCCTCTAGGCAGGGGTATAGATCTGTATGCAGTGAGCTCCTATATGGAGAGGTATAAATCATTTGTGCAGAACAGAGAGGAGTTTGTGTTTGCTTCTATGGAAGTTCTAAATACAACTGAGAGCTCCCTGAGAACTCCCACTTAGATGAATGGAGGAGGCCGAGAAAGCACATCCTCATCTCCGTACTGCACAGAGACTTTTCAATCTAGCTGCAGGTCCCTATCGATATGCCGCACATATGAGATCAGAATCCCCCTTAGGCCTTATTATTGCCATGTCTAGGCATTTATAATCGCCTCTGTCACTGCTCTGCCCCATAATACTTACTGTAAGATCCATCTTCACTGAGATCGTCGCTGATAACCAGGCAGGACAGCTGAGACTGAGGCAGCGGGTTATTGCGATTATACGGACTTATAATCATCCCCAAAAACTTTGCTCCACCCCGAGAAAAATAACTCTATTTTGGAAATAAAAGAATAAAAAGGTCAGAATGAGACGCTGTGAATCCGCTGCATGAGGTTTATATGTCCTCCTCCAATCAAGACATACAGCATGTTAATTGTTTCCTATAAAAATCTCAATCTCAATGATCATTAGATTGTAAGCTCTGCTGGTCATTGAGGAATTAAATATATCATCTGTATGTACTGGCCCGGTATCAATAAAAGCACCTGAAAGCGGACGACTGGATCTTACTTTTCCATTCCCCATTCCTCCAGGACCCCCATGTGCCGACTCTGCAATATACGTCCAGAGGCCACTAAATAGGGTCTAATTATTTTATGAAAAAGTGGGTCAAAAAATAAGTAAATTGTCACAGTAACAATTTCTATTTTGCTATGTGTTCCAGCTGCAGCTTGCAGTGTAAAGAATGGGGGTTTTGGGTCAGTGGCTATGGCAGCCTTCAGGGACCCATCTATTCAATTTCTTCCCCAGCCTATAGTATGTATAATCAGATACACATACACCCTGTGCTTATGGAACATGGCTGGATCATTGTGTAAACCAAGCACCTCTCACCTTTCATCTCACCTCTACACCCAAATAGATTGTAAGCTCTTGCGAGCAGGGTCCTCAATGTATGTCTGATCCACAAGAAGCTTTTTACTGTGTAACGTTATTTTTTTTTGTCCGTGCTTATTCCCTCTACATTGTCAAGGGCTGCGGAATATGTTGTCGCTATATAAAATTAAGATTATTCTAATTATACATGTGGGAAAATGTGCTCTAATGTCTCACCTGGTACTTGGCCTGAGTATCAATATCTCGTATTGAAGGGTTAGGGTCAAACGCTGGGTGAGAGTGGTACCAGCCGATGACGCTGTAGCCACGCAGGTGCAGGGCCTCCGATGCCTGAGTCTGGGAGACGGGATCCATCTCACACTGAAGTCCGGTGCTGAGGCTGTTACACGGCTCCGCAGCACAGATCTGTGAACACAGGGACCATGCAAAGCACATAAAACTATAGGAGTATTCCACAAAACACCGCAAAGTCTCAAAAGCCAGAGCTAGTATAGAACAACATATAGGGCCACATGTATGGAAACTACCTAGGTCTAAAACTCACTTTATTGCCCATAGCAACCAATCAAAGGTCATAGCAACCAATCAGCACCCATAGCAACCAATCAGCGCCCACAGCAACCAATCAGAGCGCCCCTTCTATTTTTCCAGAGCACTATATAAAATGAAAGGGGCGCTCTGATTGGTTGCTATGGGCAACAAAGTGAGTTTTAGACCTAGACAGTTTTCATACATGGGGCCCATAAAGTATTTGCAGAGTATCTATATACATTATATCACTTATAATGTACTTATCCTCCAATAGCAACCAAAGCTGCATTCCCAATTCTGATGCCCCCTGCTTGGTATCAGTCTGGTGCAGTGTAAACACCTCTCTATCTCCCACAATGCAGCACATCCATGCATTCTGTGAAACGGAAAGTAGCCCAAAGGGGCTATTCTGTCCTTGTGGGGGTCCAAATTAGCTTAAAAATAACAAAGGGTGCACAGAGAAAGAACATCACAACATGCCTTGTTGCTGTGAAAATGCTTTCTGCCTTTATTCACAAAATGGCAGCTTTTTATACTTTTGCTTTTTACTTTTAGTAGATAAGAAGCATCACATGTACCTGGCTGTGAGGGTCTATTGGCACGTCCTTATCTACAGACCCCTCCTCACAGCTCAGGAATGTTTGGAAACAGGGTGTAACTTCTGAAGAGGTGCCATCTTGGATTACATGACGATCTCTACAAACTACTACAGGCGGCCATTTTGTTAACATATTAGTGACAACAGATATACAGACAGCTTTTACATGCTGTATTACATAGGTATATGCCTACTATATACACAGATATATATATAATATATATATATATTAATATATTATATATATATATATATATATATATATATATGTGTGTGTATATACGTGAGGTATATACTAACTAATACATTATAATGGAGACACAAGGTATCACACACGTATAGCCTTTGTTCCCATCCACAACAGCTGCAATGAGAGCTAAAGTCCAGAAGTTCGAATGCAGCTCTGGATGCAGAAGGAGATATAAAATGATGCAACTCTGAAATACAAGATAAGAGAAAGCTAAAGTAATTTCAGAGTAGATCAGTATAATGTGTAGATTCAAGCTATAAAGTACAGCCAGTCAGCGTATGTACACAGTCAGGTCACATTATTATGACCACTTCCTACTATTAGTATATAGCTCATGAAGGAAGTCAGGTGTGTAGCTGGCTTGGTGGGTATAGGAGTTTTTGGTGGGCTGTCTGCACACATATCCCTCGGTGCAGTCAAGGTTGAAAGGGGCAATTTATTAGAGTTGCAAAAAAGGGTGATTATTATTTTCTGGGCCAAGGGTGGTGGTATTTCTGAAAACTGCACAGTTTGTGACCTGACTGCGTGTGGTGAAAGTGGACAAATGGCGTCATTGTGAATAAGCGTCATGGAAACTGCAGAGCACCACATGCCACTGATATGAGAGGTAAACTTTGGCTTTGCAAGGGTGGACTGTTGCACTACAGTGGAGCAGCTCACCGCTAAAAGGAACCAGGGGGCAACCAGACATGTGTCTACCACAACAGGTCAGGAAACCCTACTGCATATGGAGCCCCGGAGCAGACGGATGTCACTGCACCTCTGCTAACCCTACTGTGTATCGGTCGACAGAGCAGACGGATGTCACTGCACCTCTGCTAAACCTACTGTGTATGAGGCCCCAGAGCAGACGGATGTCACTGCACCTCTGCTATCCCTACTGTGTATGGGGCCCCCCAGAGCAGACGGGATGTCACTGCACCCTTGCTAACCCTACTGTGTATCGGTCGACAGAGCAGACAGATGTCACTGCACCTCTGCTAAACCTACTGTGTATCGGTCTGCTAACCAAGCTGCATCGGCAGAAAAGGCTTTAATTTTTAAGGCAGTAGAAGAATTAAACTTCCATTGATAAACAAAGGGTTGTCTTTCTCTGATCAGTCACATTTTTTGCTTCATCAAACGGATATTTCTTGCCTAAAATGCCATTGTTCATCAGAGAACAAAACACCCTGCAACCATTGCTGGAAAATCGCAAACTGGTGGTGGCAGCATCAGCATTTTTGTCTGGTGAATATTTCTGTGGCATTCTCTAGTCCACTCATCCATGTGGAGGCACTCTTAACTGATTTGGGTATGAATCCATCCTTGAAGATCCAGTACACCCATACATGCTGATGGTCTTCCCTGGAAGAGCATGACCAAGACTTCGAAGTACTACCTTGACCCTCTAATTCCCAAGACTTGAACCCATTTGATCTGTAAGACCACCTCTATGCTGGTGTTGGCTCAATGGCCCCTCCAGCAGCTGTGGGATGCAGGTGGCTCCAGATAAACCTTTCGACAAAACCTTTCCAAGACCACTAAGTCAAAAATTTCCCCAAATATTAGCTTTTTGTTTCCCTGTGCCCAAAAGGGGAAAACTCTAGCGGATAAAAATGTGACTCGACCAAATTTTAACATGATTGAAGAAAGGGCCCTGGTATGTTTTTTTACATCTCAGGTTGCAGGGAGGTTACATAAAAATTCTTATTTTTATAAAAACCTTCCCCTTTGAATAGCTTCCCCCTAATAAGGGCCCCTTTTAAATTCTGCCTTTGGGTACATTGGGGCGTGCTGGAAGACAGAAACGTCCACATGTATTGGTCAGTCCCATATGACTCCAGCATAGAAAAACCCGTGGGCTCCAAATTTTTCCCCTTACCCAAATTTAAAATTTCAAATGGCTTCCGCCTAGAAATCCTTTAAAAAGAAAAGGGGCCTTTCAAAAACAAGTGGAGAAAAAGAAGGAAAAAAAAATTCTGAAAACGGGGAAAAGACAGGGGGAAAAGGGTCAGGGAAAAAATCACGTTTGGTGGGGGTTGGAGGGCCATATTTTCTAAAAAAAACATATTGGGACCAAAAAGCCCGGGCCGGTTTTATGTCTTTTTAGTTTGGGCTCGGAAAGGGTTTTGAGCTCTATTTTCTCACACAAAGACCCAAAACCCCCCGTCTCATGAAAAGCCACCCGGTTTTTTGGATGGGTTTAAAATTGTGCCTGGGGTGTGACTGTTGGGGCTCGGTTTCATACACAAATTTTCAAAGGGGTCCCTTTTTCTCCTTCCCGATGGCGGATTTTTAGCAAAAAGTGGGGGCCCTTTTGTTTTGAAAGTGTCTAGCAGTTTTGAGTGTCTTGTTGCCCACAGGGGGCCTTTTTGGGCCCCTTAAAGGGAAAAGTTCAAGATAAACCTTTATTTTTTCCCGACCCTTTATGAAATCCGAGTTTGTTGGCTGCTATGGGGGGGGAAAAAAAGACAGTCAAATATTAGACATTTTCTTCATAAGGCCCAAGTATTTTTGTTTTTATACTAAAGGAATTTGGGGGTGGGCCATCAACTTTTTAAAAAGATTAAAAAAGGAGTGCGCTATTTTTGCCCCGGGGGGGAAACTGGAGCGATTTTTTTAATGCCAAGTGTAAAATTCACGTGGCGATTTTTGGGTCCGGAAATCGCCCTCCCAAAAAAGCAGCCCTTTAATCGGATCCAAAAAGGCATTTACAAAACGCAGTTTATGTTTTAATGTGTTTTGGGCTTTAGCCCGGATTCGCTCCTATAGTTTTTAAAAAAGGGGCCCCGCTGCGTCAAAATCATCAAGAATTTACTTTACAATTCTTGGAAAAGATACGAAAGACGCAAGTTAAACACGGCCCCTTTTGGGGGATCAAATCGTGTTTAACGCGGAAAAGCGTGTTTTACATTGCGAGCAATGTAAAGCAAAATTGCCTTTATTGCCGATGTGGGGTTTGGGGCCCCAATTTGACAAAAACCCCCCCACAACTTTAAACGTAAATTTACACGAATGAAAAGCCCTGTGAAAAAAACCCCTTTGACTAGACAGTCTTTACAATGCCCCCCTGTATCAAAGTGTTTACAAATTTGGTTTAAAGGTTTTGAACTGTCTAGTCTAACTTTCCCCTTCTATTTTGGTTTTGGGTTACTTTTTGGCAAAAAATTGCAGCTAAATTTTTGCACATTTATGGCGCATTTCACTGCAGGTTTAAATTTAAAGCCCCTATTTAAAGCGAATCCTTTGCTTCTTTTTCGCACACACCCCATTTGTTGGCAAAGGGCCAGAAAGTGTCTTTGCAAAAAAATAGGGTGTAAAATAAAAATTGGGGTTAGCAATAAATATGGGTTTTTTGTAAAGCATTTTCCCGGGGGTTTTCCCACAAATTACACCAGGATTCTTGCACAATTGTCTTGGAGGGGGTTTTCTCACCAAAAAAGTTTAAACCCCCCCAAACAAAAAGAAAACGTTTAAAATAAAAGGATTTTTTCTAAAAAACTTTTGGTAAATTGGTTTGTACTTTAGTCATGGATAAGAGAGATTTTTTTTAACTCTGAGTGAAATAAAGGTTTCTAGGGTTTCCCAAAATTTTGAAGTAAATCCGGGGCACCCCCGGTTTGAAAGTAAAAATTAAAATCAATAGGCATTTATTGAAAAATAATGAATAAAAGCCCTCGGGGGGACACAATCCCCAAAATTTCGCCAAATGAGTGCCAAAAAACAACACAGGTTAAAAAAAATTTCCTAACGTTTTTTGGGGCATGTAAAACGAGCCCTTACTCATAGGTTAAGAAAGGGGCCTATTCTGTTTCCCATTTTTATATTAAACCCCAAAGTAGAAGTATCCAATGAAATTGTCAAAAAATAAACATGTTGGGAAAAAAAACTCAACCCTTCAAGCCGAATGAAGTCCCCCCACAATTTTCCGGCGTTCCGGAATGATTTAAAATTTTTTTAGCATGCGCAAAGAGACCCAAATGTTTACTGCGGGTAAGGGGAAAATCCTGCGCAGCCGCCTGGCCGATCAAGCTGTAAGCAAACCCCCGGCCCCGTGGAGTCGGCAAGCCCAAACCCCTGACTCCCTCAATTTCCCAAACCTCCGACTCCCTCATACATGGCGCATGTTTAAGTGATAACCCTTTTCTGTAGTAAAATGGGGGAACCCCAGGCTTTTTTATACCTTTTGGGTACAATTTAAACAAGCTGTTTGGGGAACGACAAATGACAAACTAAGGGTAACATTGTTTTGATCTTTTGAAAAACTTGTGAGTAGAGTTGGGAAAAAAAAGCTTTTATTTTTGGGGATCCAAGCCCCAAATCTGCACCAACCCTTGGGAAAGTTTTAAAAAAGAGACCGGGGAAACAGATTTTGGTCAAGGGCCTGCTTGAATCTGATCCAGAGCCCAGAAAGGGGGTTCAGGCAAATATTTAAAAAAAAAAGGTGGATTTCCCAAAAAATAACAAAATAAAAAAAAATTTAAAATTTTGAATTTTTAGGGCCCAAAAAAGTAACAATGCAGTTTCAGGGGAAAGGGAAAATTTCGAAAATAAGCAGATGCTAAAACTTGCAAGTCAAAAATTTTTGTATAAGGGAGGTTAAGGGTGCTGCATTTAAAAATTACCCGTTTGCCTCATGTAAAAAACTTTTAGTGGATGGAAAATATTTGGAGCCTGAAAGTCACAAGTTCCAAAAACATTGTTACCAAATTTTTCTTGTAAGTGGGAAAAATTTATTTATTGGGTATGCTTTTTTGGAAAAAAAAAATTGTAAATTTTGCAAAAAAACTGCAGGGGAAAGGTTTTTGAAGTCTCTTTATTTTGGTTTTTGGGGAAAAAAGTATTGCTTCAAACAAAGGGCCTGCATTCAGGGCCTCACATCTTTATTTTGGGTTTTTCCCGGTAGGCGGCCTTTCTACACTAACTTGGGTTGGGGGCAAAAGTGGTGACCACGGGGGCAACTTTCTCTAAAAATTGTAAAGGGTTTTAAAGGGAATTTTGCCTCACCCCACATTTCAGTTTTGATGAAGGGTTTAAAACTCTTCCTTTTTTTTTGAAGCAAGTAAAAAATTTTTGCGGGAAATTTTGTTTGCCATGGGAGAAAAAAAAACTTTTCCCCTGTGGCAGCGTTTTGGCCTGCCCATTTTCATAAAATTTAAAACCCCTCATGTGATAAGGGGGGAAGATTTGGGAGCTTTTGCACGGGTGGACCCAATTTTCCCTTTTTTTGGCCTTTTTTGAAATGAAATTGAATTTAACGGGGCCCAAAAATTTTTTATAATTTTGGGGTGGGGTGTCGGGCCATTTTATGTCCTCCAAACCCCTGAAAATTAGGCCCCAACTCAGACCCCCAACAGTTTGGGTTTAAGCATGGCCAAAAAGCAAAAGGAAAAAAATATAGAGTTGTTTTAATTACAAAATTTTGGGGGTAATACTATTGTTAGGTATAGCATAGTTTCTCTGAATATATAAAAAAAAACTTGATAAAAAAAAAAAATGAAAACATGAGAAATTTTAATAGAAAAAAAAATTACATAATGAAAGATTAAAAATTCTAAATTTTAAAAATTTATATATCAATAAAAAAATTAGTGTTTCCCACGTTTGATTTTTCATGCCCTTTGGGAAAAACAGTGTTGGGACAGTGACCCTTTTAAAACCCCTCACGATCTCTTAAGGGTGAAATGTACCCTCCCCCCGCTCTTGGGGGTTGTTTTTTTTTTTCCCTATGTCTCTAATTGAAAGAGGGGAATTAATAAAAATTTATGTTTTGTTAAAAAAATTTTTGGGGTAAGCTTTTGATTTGTTTCTATCAGAGGTGGAAGAAATGTCATTTATATGCCCCGGGGAATTCTCGTCTTAATTTTCCCATTTTGTACTGCCAAATAAATGATGCGGCAGGGGAAAAACATTGGATCAATGCCCTAAACTGTTTTTTCCCGGGCATGAATATCAAACGTGAATCACTATGTATTATTGTTTATATATATCTTTGATTTTTGTCTTTTCATAGTCTTTTATTTGCTTTACATTTCTCATGTTTCATCTTTTGATCATGTTGTTTTTATATATTCAGAGAAACTATGCTATACCTAACAATAGTATTACCCCATGATTATGTATATTATCAACTCTATATTTTATCCTTTTTGCTTTCGGCCGTGCTTACAGCTTGATCGGCCAGGCGGCTGCGCAGGATTTTCCCCTTACCCGCAGTAGACATTTGGGTCTCTTTGCGCATGCTCGCAAATTCATCATTCCGGTTCCGGAACGCCGTGCATTGTGGCGGACTTTCATTCAGCTTGAATGGCGAGTTGTTTTCACATGCTTATGTTTGACAATTTCATTGGATACTTGCTATTATTGGATGTATATATAAATGGGTACAGCATAGGTCCCTCTATATCGCTATGAGTAAGGGCTCGATTTACATGCCCGAAACGCGTCAGCGTAATTTTTACCCGTGTTGTCTTTGGCACTCACTTGCTGCATATGGATTGTGTCACCATGCTTTTATTCATTTATTTTTCAATAAATGCCTATTGATTTTAATTTATTTTCAACTGGATGGTGCTGGATTTACTTCAACTTTGGATTTGCGCCGCTCTTGGCGGTCTTCGTGCAATTTATTTGAGGGTGGCTATTTTTTTGATTTGAGGTTTTTTGGTTACCTGCATTCCAGACAGCGTCTGTTTTCTATTAGCTAAAAGCGGGAGGATGTCCCACACTGCGGACTGAGATTAAGTAAAAAATTATTCTCAAGATTAGCTTCACTAACCAAAAAATAAAGTGCTGTGTGGAATGAAAAGCATGGCATTCTCTGTAATCTTGTTAGAGATAACAATCTCCTGCACTCTCACTAGAAGCTGAATATGCTCATCACAGCTGTAGAACCACCTACAGCTAGACTGCGTGCAAAATGCTTGTGAGTCAGTAAAACCGTGTGGTGAAAAAAAAACCCTTTTGGGGTAGCCTACACAGAAAAGGGTTTTTTGGTTTTGGTTTTTGGCGATTAGTATTTGAATCCACCGAAAATCAGACTGTAACCTATATCCCATAGACAGCAATAAAAAAAATCCATGCTGTAGTCTACACATCACGGATTTTTTCCAATCGGTTTTGAAATCCGCCGATTTCCGGCGGATTTTAAAACAAGTCACATATTCCGCTGGATTCTCGTACATTCAATGTACAGGGTAGACGGAATTCCGAAAACCGACTGCGCCAAAAAACGCGGTCCAGCAATGTCCATCTGTGTACAATGTCCACTGTTTAGCTGTGAAGACATAGCCTTAATAGACCAGTCCCACTGGAGCTAGTTTCCTGGTTTATGATACCTCTCACCTCCATTACTGTGTAGGCCAATCAGTCACTATATTTTGTACCTTTGGATAATCTTTATTCAATTTTTGCTTTATTGGCTCTTTTCAGATTACAATATATATATATTTATTTTTTTTTAAATAAAATTATGGATAATGTGTGGTACTGCCGACCAGTCTTTTCTATCTGTTCCGAAAAGTAAGATTTTTTTCTATATGACCCTTGTAATATGTATCTTATCTTTTTATGATTATTGTAGAAGATAAATAATATCTTAGGTCTTGTTCACGCCTGCATCAGAGGTAGTATTTGGAACCTCCTTTACACCGGTGGTACCGGTCCAATTCTACAGTGGACAACAACTGCTCCCAACAGACCCCACTGACTATACTGGGTTCCGTCTGGGTTTTTTGTGCCATGGTTTCCATAGTTTTACCGAAAAAACTAGTGCTGCATGCTGTGCTATTCTTTCCAACATTCCCAATGGCACCTTGTAGCAGCCAATGTGATCAACTTTTTTTTTTTAATCTCGGGCTATTCTCCTTTATGAGTTTATTCTGCTGGCATCTTCCTTTTTATGGTTTGCATATGGATTTGTATCGATCTTGTTGTTATTTTTAACTATAATGTTCTCATTTCGTCCACTTGGACGTACGCTTCTTCTTCACTGCCCTTGTTTCTCTCCTTGGTGATTTGTCACTGTGTTCCTCAAGAACCTTTTTTCTATAATTCTATATTTTTTCTACGATCACCTATTCTATTTTTTCTCTGATCGCCGATCCTGTAGATAAGTATGTTATTCGTCCATCTTGGGCATACACCCCACTTTATCTGCAATCAATGTTGTGTTTGCAGAGCTGGGATTTTCTCCTAGTGGCCTGCTTCATATTCCCCACCTCAAAGTCATGACATACAAGAACGTCAAATGTCAGGGACGGGTTATTCTTAATAATACCCTAGAAGTGACTGCACTCCAAGCACAGTGTGCGCAGCATCTTTTAAGCGCGGTGGCAGGCACCACAGATAATAGGATAAAATATAATGTTTGAAAAGCGGAGGACATTTTGTCTTATGCAGGACCACGGTTTCGGTCACTGATTTGCGCAATAAACGCGGGTGGTTTTAATATTTGCCATCGGCCCATTCAATTGAATGTACGAGAAACCGACGGCAAACCGCAAAACTGCGGCGGAATATGAAACGGGTTGCATATTCCGGATTTTTAACACGGCGGTTAAATACCCATGCTGTATAGACTGCGGCACGGGTTTTTCACTGCTGTCTATGCAGCAAAGTGTACCGTGGTATTCTCGGTGGTTCATCAAAATTACTGTATTACCGCCGAAAATCCGACGTTATTTCTGTGTTGTGTAGACATAGCCTTAGAGTATATCTAGCAATACCCTGCATGCCGTTTAGAACAGCAACAACAACCAGTCATTTATCATTAGCAGCAGACACACATTCTGAGCAGGTACCTGCCAGGACACCAATATGAAATGTTCATACCAATTTTTCTTCAGTAAAATCAGAGCAGGGAATTAGCTGGAAAGGGTCGAAGGAGCTGCAGGATAAAGCACCAGTGTTAATTTCAAGTAGTTCACACTAAATTCTAAGCAGTAGTGTCAGTACACGGACCCTCTCCACACTACAGAGAAAGTGGTGCCCTGCACTAGTGCCCCCTATAGAGGTATGGCTGGGTTTATGCTTTGTTTTTCACTATGTTGCAGGTATTCATTGGGGTATTGGTAAAAAATAAATAAATACACCCTTTTTGTGCAGGGCAGGACACAAAATAGCTGGTTTTACAACAACGTGTATTTCAGCTGGAAAACAGGGCAAAATGCACCATATTAGGTACTCTGCTTGTTTTGTTGAAATGTCAATAGACCAGCTGCGACTTTGTCACAGTACTTTCGTCACTTTTTTTTTATTTTATCTTTATTTTTAGGTGGGTGAACCTTGTCCTCTCTGCCCCCGACACCTCCATGGATACCTACAACATACTGAAACAAAATGAGCAGTACACAGCTAACATTTTTACACTGCTGTGCTCAGTCACACACTAGTGGGACATAAGATGTGACCGGCCATCTCCCAAATCAGACAGGGCCTCATCTGCAGTCTGCTAAAACTGGTTTTCCAGCATACATAACACAGCAATTTTTTCTCTTACTGGCTAAAGGCTCCATACATGACCACGCACATGAGGTCTTAAAGAGGTTGTCTCACCACAAAAATTAACTTTAAACATGGAGGCAAAGGTAAATAAAGTCCATATTTCAATTTATTTAATTTGCCGTTCTGATTTTGCGTCGATTAAGAGAAGAGATAAGGAGATCTCATCACCTGTTTGTGTACACAAGCTTCCTTAGGTGACCTCTCTCTGCTCTCACTGCTCCAGTTGACCAATCGACCCTCGGTGTGTCACTATGCTGAGTGTTATTTCCAGTAATGGAGCTTGATTATTATGTAATGACCAAACTTTAACTCCGTTTTAGAGACAGAAGCCTTCTGTTTATCTGGCGACATCCTTGTTACGCACATTGTCCCTTTTAACAGGCCAGCTAGGAATATAAAGCCCTATGCCATTCTTTGCTTTAGACCAACCCCAAAAGCCGCTGCAAGAAAGTATGTGCCAGAAAATGGCTGTGAAGAGCCGGCTCTGTGAAACCGTGATTAACACCCCTTTAATCATGGCAGAATTAAAGATTTTTGCAACTTTGTGTTTCACTTTCTCATCACGTGGATAACATTCTACTTTTAATATCCATGGTTTAATAGAGACTAGCACCGACACAGATCTTTGCAGCGTGTCGTGCTTCAGGGACCTGTCTTCATGCTCCAAGATGGAAATAATATCCAAGAAACCTTTTAGGGTAAAGGTTTGAATGTTTCATACCTCTTAGCTGGTCTCGAACCTTTGGAGCACTTGGACTGCTTCATCTTTTCACGTCTGATGGCTAGCTCTTCTGCTGGAGATGTGACAAAACAGGGAAAACATGGTTGTAACCGGTGTATGTTCTACTTACAAAGAGTAAAGATATTCAATTCTAGAGTGAACCAATTACTCATTAAACATATCTTTTTTTTCCCCTATGTTTCTAGTAAAAATGACATAAGACATCGGGTATGTTCACACGGCGTACTGCGGCGGCAGGTGGTTTAGAAGTACGCACTGGCCGGCCCCATTCACTTCCATAGTCCACGGGAGTGAGGAGCGGAGTAAGCGCAGCATACAATAGCTCATATTTGTTTCACCAGGGGGAGTGACGTTAAATAATTCATAACTCTGTACAAGTGCTATGAATTACCGTAATTGCGAGGCGTATTTCAGGCATATCGGAGTGCAAATACGTGACGAGATGCGCCCCACAATTACGCCGTGTGAACATACCTAGACAGTATAAGGATCCAGCATAAAAAAAAAAAACCTCTTCTCCTGCAGTTAATGGTGTTCAGGCAGTGAGTGATGCACTTGACACATATACTTAATATCGAATCTAAGAAGAAAAATTAAAGGGGTTTTATCGTTACAAAGATCATGTCTCAGATTATGGGGACAGTAAATAAAACCATAAAGCACTTTGTAATTGGGGTTGCATTACCTCTGTCACTTGGTTTAGCAGATATCAGACTTCGCTGTTAAATCTGTCTTATATTTCTGCTGTTGCTGGGTTCAGTAACGCCCCGGGTCGAGTCCTGTGACATAGACACGCCCCTGCACTGTGATTGGCTGAGCTGACATTTCATTCAGCTGTTGGGATATGCTCCTAGTCAGGAAAACGTCATGGCACGCCCATGCACTGTGATTGGGCTGCCTGACCACTCTGTGGGTTTACTACCCTCTGAGCTGTTAAACTCGATAGTGAAAACCAAGGGAGTTTGCTGTCTCTCATGTACTTCTCAGCTCTATGGTTTTGATCCTGGGCAATTTACTGCCTGTTTTAATAGGGCTTTTGCACAAGAGGTTGATTTCACTCTATGGTAAGTTTGAACTATTAAAAAGAAGGCGTTCTGTTCCTCAGTTCGAATGCATCCCCGCCTCCTTATGACGTCTTACATATGTAGTGTATAACATGAGGATTCAACCAATGGTTTTTTTTCTGTTTAAATTTGGGGCAGGCCGGCTTGTATAGAGCAGTGCATTGGGTGATCAGCTTGGAAAGACAGAGTTCGGAGTTCAAGTTCTCATATCGTTTTTTTTTCGGGGGGGTTTTTTCTTTTAGTATTGTACACTTATGTTATTTATGAAATATAAATGTGTAGACAATCTATATTTATATTTATTAAAACATCACACACACAGATAAAAGCTCCCCCTATATTTGCTGTTCCACATACCTAACAGTCTCCACCCAAGCCACGTACCAACTTATGTGATCACAATGCATTATTCGTATCAGGGATGCAGTCTATTGTATATAGCGGGAGCTATGTATTTGTATTTATTTCAATTATAGTGTTGGTACTTATAATATGATTGGGTATCTCTTAAGTTGTGTTAGAATTGGGGGGGGGGGGGGGCGGGAATAAACCCTGTAGAGGGGACTAGAAACACCAAACCCACCACCTTCGTTATAAATACAATAAGTCCTATCACTGCTCACTGCTCTACCCGCGTGCACCACAGCCTAGGTCTTACAAGGCTGGAGGCAGGTTCTTCTCTCAAAGCTTGATTTTGCTTTGCCCCCCACTGTTTTCATAATATCTCTGACTGCAAGCAGAGATTCTTTACTCTGAAGCTGAAATTTTTCATTGTAGTGAGTAATGGTTCTGCCTGTTGTCAGTACAATTTGGTTGAATACCACTGAACAGAAGTTAAAGCTTGCTGGCTTTCAGTGTGTTAAAACTACAAGAGTTTTTATTGGTGCTTGCTGCAGCTTGTGGAGCCACAAGGGTGCAGACATAAGCATGCAGGAGGCTACAGAGTGTTTTTTCCAGGACAACCTCTGCATCCCCTGCTTCAAACCATAATTGATGATGTCACAGTTCTTCAGTGAGGGGAGGTCCCAGCATCGTGGAGGGGGGGGAGGGAGACACGCCTGCTGAGAGAAGTAATACACACTGCCCCAGGATTTCAAAATCATCTGAGACAAAATTTAGAAGAAATGCACGAACTGCTCAAACGATATTAATTCCCTTTAATATGGGGTTGTCTTGCTACAAAGATTAAGCTTTCAAATTGTAGGTACAACTTTATATGAAGACCATTTCCTAAATATTCATTGCTTTGTTGATCTTGTTTTTGTTAAGGTGTATATGAGATATCTTCACCTTCCTGGCTCTTTCTGTTTCCTCAGTGACCGACCTGTTTACTCCTTTACCCCTACTGTTTGTTCTATGTGATAGCAGTGAGTGATGTCATCACACAGGTCGCAGCAGCTCTGTGCTGGTAGGCAGTAAAAAGCTTGATTTATCTAACGTAAACAGCACTTATTACAGGCATTTGTTTGAGAGATCAGATAAAAACTCCCGCTAATAGTTTCAGAGCTAATCTGAACTAATTAGCAACTGAAAACAGAGTTGAATACAGGGAGTGAATGCACTGAGCTCATATGCTAATTACAGACAGTCTGACCAGGAAGTGACAGAGCAAAGCAGCATTATTTCATTCATTCATCTATGAAACTCTGTGGGGAGACAACCCCTTTAAGTGTACAGAAAGATGGAGACGTTGCAAACATTGGGCAAGTAATGGCCTTTTGGAGTACTGCAGTCTTCTCCTGGATACCTAAACCAACGTCAACCATATAAGTGGCCTCACATCACCCTGATGACCTAACCAAATGCTAAAGGATAATTTTAACTGCAGGGACAGGTTACTGATGGGACCACTACCCTGGGGTTAAGAAATGCTATATGACGTATATGGGTTGAGTCCACCATTCACTGCAGGAGAGAAGGTTCTTTTATGCTGGATCATGATATATTTGATGTCAAATTGGCTTCTTTAGAAACAGAAGAATAAAAGTTATACTTTACGAATAGCTTCACTTTATTGATTGCGGACAATGCACATGAATATAATGGAGTGTAGCGGTCAGACTCCATAAAATTGCTATGTATGGTTTCTCACCTGAACTTTGCCATGCTAGTATATAAGATTAATGACCCAATTACAGGGATTTGATAGGTGACAGATGTTTTCCCTTGTTTATGATGTACTATGTATGTAAAGAGAAATATCTCTTCTTGGGGAGAGGCACCATGTAGGTGTGTGAGGACTTGAAACAGCCTTTTGCACCTCACTTCGAATTTGCATATAACAAGGAATTATGGGAAGAGAGGCGACTGCTCTAGGTCCCTCTATTGGATGTAGCCATCCTTAATTCACTTGTGACTCACTGAGTCTTGGAAATCGAAAAGGACTGAAGCCAAGCAAGTATGGCTCATCTGCTGTTTCAGTGTATTTTCCCCTCCTCAGTGCAGAGGAGAACTTACTGGCTGGCTGGGCGAGAGGCAATGAGTGGCTCAGAAAGGGTAATATCTCTCCTTGGGGAGAGGCACCATGTAGGTGTGTGAGGATTTAATATTGCCTTTTGCACCTCACTGCATTTGCATATAACAAGGAATTATGGGAAGACAGCTGACCGCTCTAGGTCCCTCTATTGGATGTATCTGTCCTTAATTCACTTGTGACTCACTGAGTCTTGGAAATCGAAAAGGGCTGAAGCCAAGTCAGTATTGCACATCGGCTGCTTCGGTGTATGTTCCCCTCCTCAGTGAAGAGCAGAACTTACTGGCTGGCTGGGTGAGAGGCAATGAGTGGCTCAGAAAGGGTAATATCTCTCCTTGGGGAGAGGCGCCATGTAGGTGTGTGAGGATTTAATATTGCCTTTTGCACCTCACTGCATTTACATATTACAAGGCATTATGGGAAGAGAGTTGAACGCTCTCTTCCTATAAGGCATAACGCATGAATTATTTTTGCTTTCCAAGATTCAGTGAATCACAATCAAATTGAGGATGGCTAAATCCAATAGAAAGAACTAGAACATTCGTCTCTCTTCACATTGGTATATACAAATGTCCATGAGGTACACAAGGCAATCTTAAATCCTCACACACCTACATGGTGCATTTCCCCAAGGAGAGATATTCCACTTCCTGAGCCACTCATTACCTCTCATCCAGCCAGCAAGCTCTGCTCTGCACTGAGGAGGGGCAAATACCCCACAAACAGCTGTCTGCAGATGAGCGATACTGGCTTGGCTTCAAACCTTTTTGATTTCCAAAACTCAGTGAGTCACAGCTGAATTGAGGCTGGCTACATCCAATAGAGGAAGCTAGAGCGTTCAGCTCTCTTCCCAGAATGCCTTGCTATAACCGGTATGTAGTAAGCTTCTAAGCTCCCCTTAGTAGTGGATGCAGGGAGCTAGAATGTTGTCATTCATCTTTATGTAGCTCTGTATAAGAAAAGTATAGCTCTGACCACTATAAAGGCAGATTGTGAAACTGATCGGGACGCTACGTAAGATCTACAAACAATATGGGGTTAGAAAGTGGAGATTCACCTCAAGCAAGATTTCCGATGTAACTACTCCTCTTTATTCATTCTGAAGGCAGCCACCTACCTCAAAGGTCTGTCCTTCTAGATCTCTGGCATCACACCAGTTTCCCCAGGGGTCCCTGACACGTCTTCTTCGGGTGCGCTGGTACGAGAGAATAAGAAAGTTATTGATGCCTCAATGCTGTAAACTAATGAATGCATTTCACTTTTACACAGGACGTCAATGAAGGAGACCCTAGAAAAGACCCAAACTCCACATGGACAATGTCCTCCATCCGATACAAACCCAGGACACTTGTCCTGCAAAGCAACAGCGCTATGCACCGAGCCACTGTGTCCCCCAAAACAACACTGAGCGGATTAAATACATGAGGAGAACAGCGTTTCAGCCTCGTGTCAACACAGAGAATGGTCAAGTTTGGATTGTAGAATTGTAGCAACCTCTAAGGCCGTGTTCACACGGCTTATTCAAGCCGTAATTGCGAGCCGGATCGCGCTCGCAATTCCGGCTTGAATAAGGAGCGGGTGCGCGGCCCCATAGGCTTGCATTATCCACAGCGCGTATTGCGCCTGGATAATGTGCAGGTCACTTTCTCCCCGCCCGGCGTATTCGCCGAGCGGGGAGGAGAGACATAATCCATAGTTCTCTATGAGAACTGTGGATTACCGTAATTACTGCGACGGATTGGCGCCGTACTGCAGCGCAAATCCGGCACGCAGTACGGCTCCAATCCGCAGCGAAATAAGCCGTGTGAACATGGCCTTAGAAGTACATGGTGTGTACCAGTTTCCAGAATCTGGTTGAAAACAGCAAGAAGGTACAGGCAGTCCCCGACTTACATCAGTCTGCTAGTTACAAATGGACACTTAGGCCCGGTTCACACGGCTTATTGCCGGCGTAATTGCGGGACGGATTTCGCCCTGCAATTACGCCGTGTGGACGGGGGCGGGGGGGCCGGCCGCTCGCCGGCCCCATAGACATGCATTATCCACGGCGCGTATCCCGCCGGGATAATGTGCATGTCGAATACGCCAAGCGAGGAGGGGAGACGGAATCCATAGTTCTCTATGAGAACTGTGGATTACCGTAATGCCTGGGACGGATTTCAGCCGTTTTGGAGCGCAATACGGCACGCAATACGGCTGAAATCATCCCCAAATCAGCGGTGTGAACGAGGCCTTATGGTGTGAGGCTAAGCGTCCTGATATCACATGCCGAGTCATAATAACATCAGAATGACGCAAGCCCTTACTCCACTCACCGCGTCTTTTAGTCGAAACCGCACAGCAGCTGTTTTTTACCTTCCTCCCGGGACCGGCCGTTTTCAGGCCGACACAACAGCTCTCCCTCACACCGCTCTGGTCCTGTGCTGTCGCCCTTGCCATAGCCGATCTGTTCTTACTGCTCCCGGTCCCCATCACCCCTCCCTGGTTGTAAAATATACTACTGTACTGTACCAGCACCCATACAATCATTATATGTGTGGTATTTTGGCATTTGTAGTTGTGGATCTGCATGTACCAGCATGCAACAAAACACTTGTACTAATACAGTACGTGTGTTTAACATTTGCTGCTGTGGCATGCTGGAACGTGTAGTTCCACAGATACTAGCTGCTGTAGAACATGGAACAACAAGTGCCAGCATGCCACAGCAGCACAAGAGAGACAGAAATTGAGGTGAAAGCTTCTAAACAGGGGCACAGACAGCAAAACAAATGTAAAAGTGGTGTTAAAGGGGTTTTCTCATCACTGGCTGTCGCAGACTTGCGCTGTTGATCTCTCTTACTGCTTCAAAACCAGGGGCGGGTCTCTCCTCCCAGTAGGCGTGTCTCTCCTCCCTATGGGCGTCTTCCCTCACTGAAGAGTTGTGACATCATCATTCTCTGTGAGCAGTGGAAGGGAGAGGATATCACCGCTCGGTAGACCTCCTACACTGGTTCTCATGTCCGAATAGCTGTCACCTGCCTCCCAGGCTGCACAAGCTCCTTGTAAGCAGAACACATGCCTTGCTGTAAACAGTTATACATACAGTCTGAACTGATGAAACAAATGTGAGACATGCACGTTGCCCTCCCCTCCTCCGTTAGCAGGCCGGAGATAAAGGGGAAGAGACTGTATAAGGCTGTGTTATATGAGGGGAGAGTGAATCTAGCAGCTACAGACTAGCTACAGTTATTAATATAATGGGGGATTTAATGTATTCCCTGATTTCTATGAATTGGAGATAGACTGAGAGGTTTGAATTACCATTTCTATACCTATGATCTAGTCACAAGAAGGTTGCTCTGTGATTTTAGTAAGGGAGTTCATTAACCCCAAATTTCTATGAGCCTGAGATACATAGATACACACTGATAGAGATCAGATAGATATCATTGTTGGATCTCTAGACATTGGCTTTAGGATTAAATCTTGCTGGGGATCTGGTGATGCAATTTTAATAGCACTCTATTTTGTTGATTATAGTTATAGTAATAAAAGTATTAATCATAGAGAGTGATCTGAGTTTAAGATTGCATTTGGCAAACTCAATGGTATTGTTATGTAGTTACTCAGATCCCTCTTTTCCAATTCCCTTTCGTACAATTACTGCTATATAACCACCCACAGGAAGTGCGAGTCTAAAGCTGGCTGTGACTCCGTGAAACTGCATGGTGAGAAAATCCCCTTTAAAGGGGTTTTACCATGAAATTTAATTGACGTGGGAAGTTTGCAAATGAAATAATAAACATTTTCACCATTCATCATTATTAAAAATGCTGTACTATTTTTGTTTTAACTGCTCCCTTTAACTGATACATAGTGTACAACTCGTCTCCAGGGGATACGACCAGTGATGAGAGCTCCTCAGTCCTGGCCGCACATGCTCAGACATCACCTCTCCTCTCAGGCAGCCACTGTCAGTCTCTTCCCTGCTTAGTAATCACACACACTCCCTGTTGAGCAAGTGTTAAACCCCAGGTGCTGTCATTCTACTCCTGTCCTCTGTACTCCTTTGTAATCACACACACTCACTGCTGAGCAAGTGTTCAAACCCAGCTGCTGTCATTCTACTCCCGTCCTCAGAACTCCTTAGTAATTAGTCAAACAGTGCAAATAAACAAAAATAAACCTCAATCAATCAGGTATGTGCAATGAGAAAAAAAAACACATTTGGTTCCTGCAGAGATTTGAACCTAGGACCCCTATGCTGAAAGACAGAAGTGATCACCACTCAGCTACATTGTACCTACTCTCAACTGTTTACAGAAACAGACCTTTGTTTGACTAGAGTGCGCACACTGTGGGGAAAGTCATGGTGAAGTCAGTCTGCTAGGTCACATGATATGCAGTTCAAATAAATCATACACAACTTTTGTACACACTGAAAGCTGAAAAAGAGGACAAACCAGGCATGACATTTATTTGTGGTAAAACCTCTTTAAGATTGCTGCCAATTATAATATGGCAACATGATATACAGTTCAAACAAATCATACACGTCAACTTTTGTACACAGTGAAAGAGGAAGAGAGGACAAACCAGGTGTGAAATGTCTTGGTGGTAAAACCCCTTTAAAGGGGTTTTGCCATTATCTCATTTCATACCTCCTGCCTCCAGCTCTGTGTGCTCAGAAGGGGGCGTGTGTAATCTGTTTGAATTGCAGATCATGTGACCCAGCAGGATGACATCACCAGGCCTTTCCTCTCTGTAGTCAAATAAAGGTCTGTTTATGTGTAGAGCTTTAAATAGCTACATTGTAGCTCAGAGGTACAGCTTGGGCCTCCAGGCACAAGGGTCCTCGGTTCAAATCCCTGCAGGAACCAAACCTGTGGATTTTATTTCTCTTTATCAATGCACAGACCTCATTGAGGTTTCTTTTTTATTTATTTGCACTGTTTGACTAATTACTAAGGAGTACAGAGGATGGGAGTAGAGTGACAGCACTTGGGGGTTGAACACTCAGTAGCTGCCTGAGAGGAGAGGTGTTGTCTGAGCATGTGCGGCCAGGACTGAGGAGCTCTCAGCCCTGGTCGTATCCCCTGGAGACGAGCTGTAAACAGTGGATCACTAAAGGAGCAGCTAAAACAAATTTTTTTTTAATAATGATGAATGGTGAAAATGTTTATTATTTAATTTACAAACTTCCCACATCAATTTTACCTTGTGGCAAAACCCCTTTAAAATTGTTCTTTATCTTGCCAATTGTAATAGTGACCACTATTCAGGAGTTAAATCTGCAGAAGCTATAAGGATAAGATGTGAGGCGTATAAGAGACCACCGCTGCCGTCCCGAAGGCGTCTTCATTTTAGTTTCGGGGCTTTATGATACTACCCACTCCCTGTGCTATGCAGCAGAATCGCATTAATTCCTGGCTGCACCGGCTACTGGGACTGGAAATCCTCAAGGTCTACATAAGAGGCCCTCTGGCTCTGTGGCCACTGATATAAATAAGAAATGTGTTTGTTCCCAAAGAAAAACTCTAAAACATTCTTTAACCTGCATTGATTTTGTGTAAAATTGCATGAAACCGGCTTCATTTTCTCAATTTTTCACCATCTCCGGAGCCGCATAAAGGGCAGGAGTGAAGCTCAGCACATAACTCTCACCAGGCGGGCGCTGCCACCGCGCAACAGGACGATTTAAAACTGTAAAAAGCAATAAAAACTGCAATCGGAAAACAGTGCTCTCTGTGCGGATCTGTGCCCAAAAGATTGCACCTTCCATGAAATTAGTAATAAAAGAAAAATGTC
Source organism: Phyllomedusa bahiana (assembly GCA_025379985.1). Lineage (NCBI taxonomy): Eukaryota > Metazoa > Chordata > Amphibia > Anura > Hylidae > Phyllomedusa > Phyllomedusa bahiana. The sequence continues at coordinate 29,231 of JAODAL010030487.1, forward strand.
ATCTAGTTGGCCGGTGGAGCGGTTCAATTATACTCTCAATAAATCAAACCTCCACAGATGCAGGATGGTTTTTTGGAAGATATAATAGTCATCGACTCTGCAAATGTTGTTTACTGGTCTCTAGATACAATGGGGCATATTTATTAAAGGGGCTTTGCCACAAAGTGAGTTCCTTACCTCTTATCTGCTCAGGAGAGAATATAAACAAAGCATGCTGAGTCATGAATGGCTGCAGGGGTGAGAGGGAGGGGGTGAGCAGAGAGCGAGGAAGCAGGGAGAGTCTCTAATGTTTACTCAAATAATAATATTACAACAGTGGATTCTCTATACAGCAGACATTGCACTTTCTCCCCAGCCCTTGCAAGCTCCTTCATGTTCCCTGTCATCAATAAAAAGTCCCAAACATGCAAGCGCGGCCAGATCAGCTCCTGGTCGTGTCTAATGTAAACTTTCAGGAAACTAAGGGGGACTGAGCATTGCTGTAGCTCTCACAGGCTTCACTTTTTATAATCACCCATGTTGGAGGATCCCACGTCAACATTACATGGTGGCAAAACCCCTTTAAGGCAATCACACCCTCATTCTGGTGCAATGTGCACCAAAAATAATAGCGGGCATGATTTACAACACAGGTATCATGTTTTACACAGCTTCTAGACACATTAGTGCCTTGTCTGACAAAGGGCAATGGCCTAAGTAAAAAGGGGCGTGGCTTCATGTAAAAGGCTGTGGCTTTTTGTGTGATGCTGCGAGCCAAAATTTTGCTGCAGTATGTGACACTAAGGAAACCAACTAATAGAAGGTGTAAACTTATAATCAACAGTCTAAACCTGCGACAGATTTATAAATACTGATAAATGCGAGACTGTCTAGTCTAACTTTACACCTGAAGAGGATACCAGATTGTCAAAATTAACTGCAGGTAATTTAGATAATCTGGTATCCGCTCAGTTAACGAGGTGCTTGATAAGCCCTTGCATCTGTACATCTCTGCTCCTCAACAGCTTATGTCAATCATAGCAGAGCCCATAATACACAAGAGGCCTTCTTCATGATCATCAGACATCTGCCACCGGACTGCCAGACTATCAGGTAATCCTTGTCTATCCACTAGAGGACTATTTTGTCCTTTGCTGGATTATCAGAAGCTCCAGATTGAAGGGCTGTTCCAAAAGCACTAACCACTCGTCAGTTCATCAGGCCAGCGGCGTCGTCGTTCACTCTTCACGTGACCCCGTAGCCAAGCACAGGCCACAGCAAACGCATGCGGTGTATCCAGCAAGCCCCCGACCAACCTGTCCATAGGTTATGTCCCCCTTGCTGAGGACAGAACAAGCTAGTGTCAGACCTGCTGTTCCAGCGCTGTGTCCCTTACTCTGTAAGATGCTGCAGTTTTAGAGTATTTAATGCTCAAATCTGCAGTTTTAGTCAGAAAAGAGTCAGTTTTTTTCAAACCCCGCCCACCTGAGGCTAGCTCCGCCCACATCAACTGATAAACCTATTACTTTGAATAGGTAGAAACATGTGAATAACTGTCAGTGGGCGGGGCTAGCCTTTGGTGGGTGGGGCTAACACCTGCTCATGAATAAGATTTGAGGGGTAAATGCTCTAAAACTCCTGCATCTTACAGAATAAGGGGCACAGTGCTGGGACCAGCAGGTCTGACACTAGGCTGTGCTGTCCTCAGCAAGAGGGGCATAACCTATGTGACAGGTTCCCTTGAAATAAGCCTGATAACTAAAAAAAAAAGCTTGCTGGTTACAAAGACAGTTTATTTGCACTGCAGTTAAAGCCGCACCATGTAAAAGCACCCTAACAGCAGTGATCAGAGACTGCTCCCTGCTGTTTAACCCTTTAGACGTCACAGTGCATTCACAATTGCAGTAGTGCACTCTCTGTTCCAACTTGGCCCCACCGCAATGAGATTGTGGGGTGCCAAGAAATTGCCAAGGCAGATGGAAGCCTAATGAAGGCTGCAATTATCTGCCATGTTACTACTCCTATTACTTCCTGCCATTGGCAGGCCCCATCTTTGTAAGCCTTTCTGCATTATCTACATAATGCAGAATGGTGTACAAGAAATCATGCCCCTTAGTGGTCAAGTATGCAAGGGAAAAAAAATATGTACAAGTGAACAAAAAAACGTTCTAAACACCCCTTTTGCCATTTTACAACTAAAAAAAATAAAAGCACACACAATTGGTTTCACTGTGTTCATAAAGCCATGTTCACACGGCTTATTTTGGGATGGATTTCATTCTGTATTTTGCGCCGTACTGCGCGAAATACGGCTGAAATCCGTCCCAGCCATAACGGTAATCCACAGATCTCATAGAGAACTATGGATTCCGTCTCCTCTCCCCAGTCGCCGTAATTCGCGAGCGGGGAGAAAGTGACATGTCAATTATCCCGGCGGGATATGCGCTGTGGAAAATGAATGTCTATGGGGCCAGCAAGCTTCCGGCCCCCTAACCCCACCCCCACTGCACCGCACAAGGCGTAATTGCGGGTGAAATCCGTCACCGCAATTACGCCGTGGATAAGCCGTGTGAACATAGCCTAAAGTTCCGATGTATTAAAAAATAGAAGAATTTATCCTGTATGGCAAACACCAATATTGCATTTTTGTTAATTTCACATCCTCAAAAAAATTGGAATAAAAAGTGATCAAAACGTATGTATCCCAAAAGGATACCAATAAAAACTAGCCCCAAAAAATGAGCCCTCATACAAGTTTATAGGCAGAAAAACAATATTAAGCAATTGGTCACAGAAAACGGCGCTGCAGCACAAATTTAAAAAAAGAGAGAATGTTTTTATACTAAAACATAAGAAAAACCCTACACATTTGGCATCACCAGAATCATACATAACTGAAGAATACAGATAACAGCAGTGAACTCCATAAACCCCATCCCCCCGCCCCCACAATTACATTTTTTTTTTTTGCCTTCCACTCTATATAGATTTCTTTTTGGGATTCTCAGTACGTTATATGGTACGGTCAGTGGCGGTATTGAAAAGAACATTATACCTGCAAAAAAACAAATCCTCATACTGCAATGTACATGGAAAAATAAACAGTGTCTACACAGCAAGGATTTCCAGTTCTTTTTTGAAGCAGATGCGGATTTGCAAACACTTCAAAAAACGACTGTAAACCATCCCCATAGACCTCAATTTAAAATCCGAGTTGCACTCCACACACCTCAGATTTTTTTGAGGTCGGATTTCAAATCCACCATTTTTTTCCCAAAACTTGGAAACCCTTTAATAATCTGCTGTATTCCAAGTGAAAAAAAAAAAGTGTCCCAAACATTTCCATGCAGGATCCGTATCCTAAACCCCATAGAGATGAATGGGACTCGTTTCCTGACTGTCAAAACAGCAGGAAAAAAATGACCTAAAAAGCCACATAAAATACTTGTCATCCAACGCGGATTTCAATGGCAGAATCTGATGGGGATCTTTGCGTTGTCGTGTGGACGTACCCCAAGGGCTTGTGGACGGTTTTACAGACAGTTTTCGGTTTTGTAAACCGTCTGTCAAACTTTATAATGAACCTCTATGGGAAATCCGTGCAGCGGTCTCCACTGCATGGATTTTCCGCCAGCAGGTTCTGTAGACTGCTGGCGGTCCAAAAAACACTGAACATGTTCAATATGAAAATTTCAATGTGAAGGGGGAGGGCTTTTCTCTGCAAACAATGGAGAAAAGCCGTCCCTCTGCGGCCGGGTGCACGGCACGAAAACAGAGCAAATTCCGGTCGGATAATCCGAGTGGTATTTGCTCTCTGCCGTGGGAACGGGCCCTAATGGTGTTTGGGAGACGGAGAGGAAAAAACGAATGGAGAGAGAAAAAAGAAAAAAAAAAAAAGGCCACTGGGAGGATAACGAAAGTATATTTTATATATTATATTATATATATATATATATATATATATATATATATATATATATATATATATATATTTATTTATTTATTTATTTTTTATTTATACACACATATGCACACACAGATAGATAGATAAACCAGGACTGGTCATCATACCATAGACTGCAGGCGATGAGCCAACTCGTAAGCTTCCAAGGTGTCCTTCCCCATTTTAGACTTGGTCTTGTCCACTGGTCGGGGCCGGTTGTAGACGGCTTGCTCTGGAAATGTACAGAGTCCGGTGAGAGTTTGGTAAAGATCTGTTAATGAGTCACTAGTTACAACTTATCAATACTGTCCTAAGTGGGACTCACCACAGCCAAAGTTAATGGCTCCAATCAATTCCAGGTACATGTGGATGCGCCCAATGCAGTTCACGTCGCCGCAGTTCTTCAGCCCGGGGCGCACTGATGTTTTGTTTAAATAATTTGGCTTACAGTTCTTCCTGCGAGAGAAAGAAATCATGTAAATCCTTTGCTACTACCCTCCACATCCTTCTCATAATGATCGGTAGCAGCTATGTGTGAGTTAGCTCTATAAAAGTATATTTACTATTTTGCCATAGGCAAACAAACTCTATCAGTTCTCAATCTATAAAGCACTAAAACTTAACTTTTATTATGTATAACACTTAACCTCGATACACACTATTTAAAAAACTGATTCTAACCTCTCAAATTTTCCCTTTCTAATTGTGAAGGAATAACTCCTTTTCTATTATCAAGTCTGGCTTGAGGCACCGGGCCTCTGTCCCCTGATGAAGCCAGTTTGCTGGTGAAACACGTTGGGGAGGTCAGGCATGACATTTTAATTTGTGATCTTCTACCTCTTTCTACTGTGTTATCCGCTGCAGAGGGTCTCACAAGGAAACCTTATATGTTTCATGCCCATCAGATTAGGGATGACTGCCCAAGTAAGATGTTTTGGATTCCTTTTTGGAGTTAGAAAATCACTGTATATATAGGGTTTCCCTGCTAAAAGGTGGTGTTCCACCAGACTTGATAATAGAAAAGGAGTTATTCCTTCACAATTAGAAAGGGACAAATTGAGAGGTTAGAAATCAGGTTTTTAAAATAGTGTGTGTATAGAGGTTAAGTGTTATATATATAATAAAAGTTAAGATTTAGTGCTTTATAAATTGAGAACTGACAGAGTTTAAAAGGGTTTTATCATTTCATTAAATGGTCTTCAGAATAAGGGGACAGTGAAAACAAGCAACTTTGCAATTGGATGTCATTAGCAAAGCTGCCTTGTATTCACAGTTTTCCTTATCTTCTGTTTTTGTTTACACTGATATCCAGTGTGGGTCTAATCCCTCCTGATCCCTCCTCCTTGCATTTCACTAGCTGAGAGCTCATTTACATTCTGTACAGCCCCCGGTCGAATTCACGGAGCTGTGTCTCTCACTCAGAGTAAGGGACCGTCACATTTTCACTTTATACAGGCAGAAGAAACAGAATTACACTGAAGGGCTTACACAATCAGGAAATAGCCCAATTTGTGTCTATCCCTGCCTGACTCAGAGTTAGGGGCCGTAGCATTTTCTCTCTCCAAACCCAGCAGAAACAGACTGCAACAGATTCTACAATGAGAAAACATAACAGCTTTGTCCCGGTGCCTAACTCTCCTGCATAGAAGCGAGATCTGTGCCGTTCATAGAGCATCTCCAGCTGTGAGAGGAGAAGAGTTCAGTTTGAATGCAGCCTGTGGTATGTATACAGCTCTTACAAAATAAGACTGCATAGGGAAAGACACATTGACATGTGGACTCAAGAGAGGGGGGGAGAGGGGAGGCTCAGGAGCCAGCAGTACAGTGAAGGGGGGGGATGATGTCACCCAGCTGGGAGTGGAAGAAACGCCCCTGCATTTCCAGAGTTGAGAAGCTGAGAGCAGTGTGAATCAGCCGAACTAAGGAAGCGATACATCCCCTTTAAGTTTATCTATGGCAAAATAGTTAATATAGTTATTAAAAGTCACTCTTTGTTCTCTTGCTAGATTCCCATTTTTTTTTTAAGACTATTTGACAAGCTCTATACAAGGTCTCACTGAAAACACTACACCCGACTGAAACCAACAGATGACATTTGATCATTGGACGGTCTCAGTAGTGCAGCCTCAGGCTTTGGGCCTGTTAGTTCCTTGGATTGGATCTCAGGATACAATGCACTATAAAGTTACTTAGATCCATTTCTTGTTGTAAGAATCTGTCACACGAGCCAGAATACCTCCACCAGGCCATGAGGTGGAAGAGGCAGTTTTGCACGGCAGCAGATTGGAAAATATAATCCACAAATCTGTGACTTTGCCGTGTGTAAAAAGTAGGATTCTTACGGCATTTCACCAAGGGATGGGAATACTCGACTGCTGCCCCGGATTCGTTCACAGGAACCAAGTATTTGCCATCAGTTATTGGTGAAGTTTATCCGTTCTATTTTTGAACAGCAAATCCAATAGGCAACGGATTGAATGAAAAAATTATCTCAGCAGTGGTGCCCATCATTTGGATCAAGTGGTTGAGAACCCGCCCTAACATTATACTACCACAGCTGAGAATTTGCTACAATGGAATTCAGCTAGACGATCCTCTATCAGCTACTACATTATACCCGATACATTTTACCTGCACGGATACAGTGTAGGAAAGTCAGGACGGCAAAGAGATTGCTGCTGCTGAAGTTTTATTATCTGGCAGGAAATGGTCTAAAGTGAATGCAATTTTAACACACTGTCAGCTGTGAAAAGACCGTCTTGATTTTTGGCCTCTGGATCTGAGCAAGAGTATTCTCATCCTCTGACAGCAAGCAGAGATCTTAACTTCTTAAAGACAAAGCATTTTTTTTATTTTGTTCACTGTCGCACTACAAGACAGTTTTTTTTTATTATCGAGGGTTTTTTTTTCTTTTGTCTATCAGCACGAGTTTTATTTTTTAATGGTACCATTTTGGAATACATATAACTCATCAATTAATTTTTACTATCTCTAACTGAAAGGAATACTGGGGAAAAAGTCTAATTAGGGCTACATCTGCCCTATAAAAGTGTATGGCACCGTCGGGGTGCCGCCATGTCATCAGTCAAGATCAATATTGGCCAAAAAGCTCAGTAACTGGGGCCTTACTTGTTGATGGAGCTGGGTGAGAGCTTGTTTTTTACATGACAGATTTTTAGCCGTTCCGAAAAACTTGGGCAGTTTTTGGGCGGAAGGTGTGCAATTCAATGGTTATTGGGGGATGGGCAAATCCGAAAACAGCAGACAGAACCGTCCCCCAAAACCATGCAACAGTCGATAAAATACCGGCCGGAGTCTTAAACAGAATCCGACCAGCATTTTACATATGCTGTATGGAAGTACCCTAAAAAATCTGCAACTTTTTGACAAGACAATGATTAAACAAAGTATCTGGGTAGAAGGTGCATCACTGAGTCTCTGTCCAATTAAGGCTATGTTCACATGGCATAATTGCGGGGAGGTATTTCGCCCTGCAATTACGCCGTGTGCTCGGGGGCGGAGTGGGGAGAGGGGGGCAGCAGCTCGCCGGCCCAAATGACATGCATTATTCACGGCGCGTATACGCCGTGAATAACTCACATGTCCCTTATCTCGCCACTCGCCGGGTTGTGGGGGCGGGGAGAGGAGACGTAATCCAAAGGTCTCGATGAGAACGGTGGATTACCGTAAGGACTGGGACGTATCTCGCCCCGTATTTCGCGCAGTCGGTCGAAATACGGGTGAGTACGCCCCTTTTTAAAAACCCGTGTGAACATAGCCTAAACATAGAGCAGACATGGTCAGAGGGAATCTAACGTACTAGAACATTACCATTGGTCCAAGATGTAATTGCGGATCCGAAGATACCGCTCTGGAGTTTTCGCTTGCCGGCCCTCAAAAAATTCGGAGATGGCCTGCTTTTCCTCCTCAGAAATAAACTCTCGCTCTATTTCCACTTCCTGCTCGGGAGGTTTTAGCTCTTCTACTTCATACTGCTGCTCCTGCTCACAAGATGGTGGGGAAGGTAACGAGGAAGGACAACTGTTGTTATCAGGACTTGTCACCTCCTCCTGGGGACAGGGGAGCAGAGTGTCGCTGTGGGTGGCAGAGGCCGACGCGTGGGGAGAGCTGCCACCATTCAGGTCTTCCAGCTGCCACAGACGGTCACTCTTTGGCTCCTCCCCATGTTCCTGGTGACTCGGCTCAGTGACTGTAGGAGCGGCCTCCTCTGCTGGAGACCTTGATGGGGGGTCTCCTTTATTGGTGAGCTCCTTCTCCACCTCATCGGTTATGTCAATCTCTTCGTCGTCCGATAACGTTTCGATCTTTACAGCATTGAGGTTGGGATCAGCTCGGCCCCGGAAGGCAGACAGTATATCTCGTCCGGGAGACTCATTGTCAGGACCCTCTAGGCGGAGCAGATGAAGAACTGCAGAGCCCACCTTGGAATCCTTCTGTCCATCTTCCACTTTACACTGTATATGTGGAGACAGGACACACAAAATGAAAGGTTACTGACAGATACATGGATTTAAAGGGGTTGTCTCACTACAGCATTTGGCAGACTTTTGTGCTAGTTGCCAAGCAGAGCTTGTGAAATGGAGGGGCGTGTTTCTCCTCCCAGTAGGGAGTATCTTCTCTTTCTGCAGACACGTGCTACACTGTGCACGTGATGATTCATTCTGTGTGAGCTGGGGGAAGGGAGAGGTTCTCAGCTGTCTGCTGCGCACACAGCAAATGACAAAATGCCATGCAAAAACTATGGCATTTTAGTATTTGCTGTGTAGTCATAGCCTAAGGACTTACTGGAATTGAAAAGCCAAGTGTAACTCGATAGTGTATATCTAAATTTCTCGTTCTCTCTACATACTTTGTAACTAGAATGGGCATTTGACATTCAGGACTCTGGGAAAGTTGGATTTTTTTTCTCCGTCTCTCTCTCACATAGTGACATATCCTGCAGATTATTACACATCTGAACCCTAGAGATCTGCAGAACAAAACTACATGCTTCATCTGCTTGTGTTTACATGGGACTGCACAACTGCCTCACAAGTGGTTTACGTGAGACTGCACATCCAAGTCACAAAAGTGATTTACATGGAATTGCACAGTGCAGTTGTGTTCTCTGCCTGTGATTTATGCAGGACTGCACATCTGTGTCACAAAAGTGATTTACGTGGGACTGCACAGTACAACTGTGTTATTTCCCTCTGTGTCACAAAAGTGGTTCATGTGGGTGCATCTGAGGCACAGTGTGCATTTCTCACATTTGTTTCATCAGTTCAGACTGCTTACAGCAATGCAGGTGTTCTGGTTGCAAGGAACTTCTGCAGCCTGAGAAAGGGCTGACAGCTCTACAGACATGAGAACCATTGCAGACAGGAGGTCTGCAGAGCTGTGACATCCTCTCTCGTCCACTGCTCACACAGAATGATGATGTCACCAGTCTTCATTGAGTAAAGACATGCCCACTGAGAGGATAGACACGCCTACTGGGAGGAGGGACACGTCCCCGTTTTTTAAAGCTGAACAGCTCAAGTCTGCGAAAGCTTCTAATGAGAAAACCCCTTTAAGTATGGATTTGCTAGTATGATACACTACAAAACAAATGTAAAATAGTGTATGATGCCTGTGAGCCTAACACTTTACAGGCACCCTATTAAATCCTACAACTAGTAAGTAATAATAGGTGTAATAAGGTGCCAGATCTGAAGGCCTTCATTAGTCGCTTGGCTGCCATGACAATCCCATTTGCACCACTTTTGTACTGTGATCGCAATATTAGTTGCTTAACCACAATCTCTACAGGGTTAAAGGGTTTTCTCACTACAAGTATTGCTTTTTATGTTAAAGATTTTGCAAAAACAAGTCCATTAACAGTGTCCTACCTATTTCTAGATATCCCCTCTTCTATGGGCTGCGTCAGCTCCTGAGGTTGCTATAGCTACAGACCTGTTCGATCTCTCTTGATGCCAGCGCTGTTCGATATAGTTACACACATGGTGTCCTCAGCAGCTCAACAGTGCAGGTCAGTAGTATCCAGTAAGGTCAGTAAATTCAAAAATGAAACTGAGAAAACAGGACTGAGGTAAGGTAAATTGATGGAGTGAGACAACCCCTTTAAACTGCAGGGATCGAAGTTATCTCTGAACCTGGCAGTTGAAGCAGGCGTCTGGCTAGGTGTATTGACCAGGTTCCTGCAGCTGATCCTGCAGTTACAGTAGCAGCGCCCATTGGACTCCATAACAAATACAGTGGGGAAAATTGTAATTGACATCATAGGTCGACCTCAACTATGAGAGACAAAATGAGGAAACAAATCCAGAAAATCCCATTGTCTGATTTGGAAATAATTTATTTGCAAATTACGGTGGAAAATAAGTATTTGGTCACCAAAAACAAGCAAGATTTTCTGGCCTCTCACAAAATCTTAACTTCTTTAAGAGGCTCCTCTGTCCTCCACTCATTACCTGTAGTAATGGCACCTGTTTGATCTTGTTATCAGTATAAAAGACACCTGTCCAAAAACCTCAAAAGTCACACTCCAAACCCACTATGGTGAAGCCCAAAAAGAGCTGTCAAAGACACCAAAAAAACCCAAAAATTGAGCCCTGCACCAGGCTCGGAAGACTGAATCTGCAATAGGCAAGCAGCTTGGTCTGAAGAAAGACCACTGATAATCTCCCTTGATCTGGGTCTCCACGCAAGATCTCACCCGTGGGGTCAAAATGATCACAAGAACGGTGAGCAAAAATCCCAGAACCACATGGGGGGACCTTGTGAATGACCTGCAGAGACCTGGGACCAACGTAACAAAGGCTACCATCAGTTACACACTACGCCGCCAGGGACTCAGATCCTGCAGTGCCAGATGTGTCCCCCTAGTTAAACCAGTACATGTCCGGGCCCGTCTGAAGTTTAGAGAGCATTTGGATGATCCAGAAGAGTATTGGGAGAATGTCATATGGTCAGATGAAACCAAAGTAGAACTGTTTGGTAGAAACACAACTCGTCGTGTTTGGAGGGGAGAGAAGGCTAAGTTGCATCCAAAGAACACCATACCTACTGTGAAGCATGGGGTTGGGCACCATACCTACTGTGAAGCGAAGACTTACAGAAAACATTTGACCTCTTTTGCTGCCAACAAAGGATATATAACAAAGTATTGAGATGAACTTTTGTTATTGACCAAACACTTATTTTCCACCATAATTTGCAAATAAATTATTTCCAAATCAGACAATGTGATTTTCGGGATTTGTTTTCTTATTTTGTCTCTCACAGTTGAGGTCGACCTATGATGTCAATTAATGGCCTCTCATCTTTTTAAGTGGCAGAACTTGCACAATTGTGGCTGACTAAATACTTATTTCCCCACTGTATATCCGTCATGGACCGCTAAGTGACCTTACTCCAAGATAGGTATATCTGTCCTGTAGTGCTAAAGGATTAAAGAAGTGAATGGAGCCCAAGACTCTCCTATGTGTCAGGAAAAGAATCTGGAAATGAAGAGTGACGACTGCCAGGGAGCTCCGGAGCAGACAAGTAAGTAGATATAATTTTTTTTTTTTGTGTCCACCCTAACCCTTGCACCAAATGGATAACCCCTCGAAAAGTCCCTGTGCATATTAGAAAATAGTTGCTTGAATCCATTAGGGCCAGCCAAATAGCTAATGTGCACGAAGTCTCTCGACCGTCCCCCTGACAGATGATATTGGGGTATGTTTCAGTGTCTGATCCTTTGTCACAGAGAGGTGTATAGAAGCAACTTTTTCTACACATTCTCTTCTAAAAACAGACATACGCTCACCCAAGCCAAGGAAGCATGCATATGGAAGAGATGGAAGGATTAGTTGTGCCAAATGAGCATCTGTCAGCTAGTGAAGGTGTGTGGACACTATAACTCCAGATGGTTTATTATCAGTCTGTTAAGCAAAAGGGTGAAAAGATCAACTTGTCTTTTAAGAACACAGCTATCCTATAAAAAGCTAGCACTGACCTGATTCTTATAGTACTGCCTGGCGTAGCTCTTGACTTGTAGCACCGTGCGGCTTCCGATCAGTCTTGCAATACTCGTCCAACGTCTGCCAAACTTGGCCTTTGATGAGAAATCAAAATGTGAACCTGCTGATAAAGAAGTGTCTAAAGACAACACAACACGGATGTTAAAGGGAAATGGACAGCATAAGGGGCAAGTGGGGTATTTTGCAACCCCCTGTGTCAGCCGATGAAATGTAAAGAGCCGCTCCTGTGCTGGAGGACCCAACATGACCAAGGTCACCAATTCACGTCAATAGACCTAAAGCAACATCAACATTAAAGGAGTCGTCTCCCCATGCAGTTTCACAGCTAAAGCTAGCTTCAGACTTTCACTTCCTGTTATTGCTGTGGGTGGTTCTACAGCAATGATTGGCATTTCCTAGCTGAGACTTCTAACAAGGACATTGCTAATAGAAGAGTGGCAGTGCAGCATAGAGCGAGGGGGCTAGGTCTGGCAGTAGTGGGGCTGTTGGACCACGGGGCTGTGCCCCTTATCTGTGCGGTTTTGCTGCGGTGGTGGCCGCCGTGCAGTGCTGCCCCCATTTAGTGTAGGGACCCACTTTATAGAGGTCGCCATGAAGTGGCAAGTGGGCCTATATTGTTTGATCTAAAACTATACTAAGAAACTCCTGTTCATTTTTGTAAAGTTTTGCTGAGAAGCATTAGATCAACGTATAGTATGAGGATGTGCGGTCCATGCCTCTCCCTTCCATGCTAATAGAAGAGTGTAAACAGTAGGGCAGAAAGCTAAAGTGTTAAAATTTGTCAGTAACTCAGATAAACAAGCTCCTGTTTTACTGATAAAGCATGGCAGGGAGTGACCATGGTTGAACAGGGCAGCTGCAGAGCAGGGAGAGATGGCAACACAAGCAGGAGAGAAGAACTGCTCTAACTCTGAAATCAGAACAGCAATGTATTTGGTAATAATCTTTATTAACCTCTGCTTACACGTTTAAAGCTAATCAAAGTGGTCAGAAAACCCCATTAAGTCACAATTAATGGTCATAGTTAAAAAAAAAACAAAGTCAAACTTATTAAATTAAATATACCGTATATTTCTAACTATAAGACGCACCGGACCATAAGACGCACCTTGGTTTTAGAGGGTGAAAATAGGAAAAAAAATTTAAGCAAAAAGTGTAGGCTGAAATGCAGTTTTTATTTGTACCATTGTGGGATAGATGTGACTTTTTGATCACTTTTTATTCCAATATTTGGGGGTATGAAATGACCAAAAAAAAACACAATTTTGGCGTTTGGATTTTTTTTTCTTAAAAGGTGTTCAGCATACAGGACAAATGATTTTATATTTTATTACATTGGACATTTACGGACAAGGCAATAATTAAGTGTAACTATTTTATTTTTTTATTTGTAAAATGTCAAAAGGAGGGGATTTAAACTATTTTTTTTAAATTTTTTTTTTTTTTTTTTTTTTTAACTTTAATACTTAGTCCCCTGGGTACTTGACCACTAGAGGCACACTTGTCCTATATACAGCAGTACTATTATACTTCTGTACATATGATCTTTCATTTACTACCTACTACACCCTGCCGTAGGTAGAGGGTAATGTACATACATGGCACTTGGAAGCCTGCGGGCTTTCTGTGCCATGGAAACCGTGCCCCTAAAAATTAATTGCGGGGGGTGAGGTGGAGGATTTTAACATACCCACCCCAAACTAACGCTGCCACAGCTTTGCCTGACCCCCCGCAAGTGCCCGTATAGCTCTTCATGTGGCAGGAGGCGGATGCACTCTTCTGCAGCCTCCTGCCGGCATGTATATTCACACTATAACCCGCACCCCTTTTTCCCCCCAGAATTTGGGGGGGGGGGGGGGGGTGCCCCGTATAGTCCAAAAAATACGGTAAATTATTAGAATACATATTTTAAGTCGCGACCTTAAACACACCGGTGTGGTCCGATTAGACAATTGGTCTAGCCAAGGCGGATACAGCTTCCCCCCATCCCCGTAAAAAGGCTCTCAGGGTATTTTGGATAAGGACCTTGACTCCCGATATGCCTTTATAATGCACCCAAAGACATTTTGCCCAGCTGGCAATCTTTGAGAGGGGGCACATCATTAGATTGGTCCACCATCAAGGCCGTTCTAGCCAAGCCGTTAAGAAGTGTTGGGAGTATATGAGCCCACCCATACGGCAAACCGACTCCTGACAGCCCATGCAGACCACCAGCAGAGCATTGTGTAATCTGCATTACAAGCACAAGTAGCTCTCAGTTTCCTTTTCCACCATCAGGACACAGGTGGCACCTCTTTTACTCTGCCCGGACCATATCCAGGCGCTTGGATTTTGGTGTCCCAACACCGATAACGTGATGAGAGATTTATCTGCTCTGAGTGCACACAGGTTTCTCTGATTACCGTCCTGCTCTCCCCTTATATCTCTCTATCTTATGTCTGAGAAAAGAGTGACGTCATCACAGGTTGGCACACAGGATACCAGCAGTTTGAGAACAGGGTGTATTATTTCTAACAAACAAAGGAGATTACTTTTGCTTACTTTACTGCAAAGAGCTTTAGAGCTCATAGATAACATCTCCTGCTCTCATGTCAATACAATTAGAAGAGCAGTGAATACGGAGCTGATATGCTAATCTCCGCTATAGAATCGCCCACAGCCTGAGTAGGAAGAGACAGGATCCATGAATCTAAGGCTATGTTCACATGGCTTATTTGCGGGGCGTAATTATGCCCCGCAATTACGCCGTGTGGATGGGGGCGGAGTGGGGGGCCGGCACCTCGCCAGCCCATAGACTATCATTACCAGCGGCGCGTATACGCCGCTGGTAATTCACATGTCACTTATCTCCCCCCTGCGGCGTATTTTTCCGAGCAGGGAGAGGAGACGTAATCCATAGTTCTCTACGAGAACTGTGGATTACCTTAATGACTGGGACGTATTCCAGCCGTAATTCACGCACTACGGCGCGTAATTACGGACTAAAATATGTCCCATTTTAAGCCGTGTGAACATAGCCTATAGCTTCTTGTGGCTCTGAAACCGCATGAAGAGACAACTCCTGAGTTGGGCTCCAACATCTGTAGCCCAACCCGATTTACAAACTGAATAACAAAAGTTCACAAAAACTCTCACCAGTCCCTGCTCAAACAGCGCTTTCTCCTCCGAGGTCCACTTCACCGAGCTGCTGCCAGGCTTAGACGGAGATCTGACCCTGTGGGTAACCGACAGACATTAATAGGTATGGAAACTAAAGTGCTTATCTTTTTTCAAGTTTTCGGTGTTCCTCCCTCTAATAAGTTATGCAGTTTTGTAATTAACATTTTTATTTTTCACCATCTTCAAGATACCTGCTTGCTGTCACCGACAGGAAAAACTGTAGCATATCTACCAAGCAAAATGCCTCAAAGAAACACACAAACCTTTTTTAAAAGGGGTTGTCTCACTACATTGATTCATCTTACCTCAGTCCTGTTTTCTTGGTTTCATTTTGAATTCAGGGGCGTGTTTACTGGCTTCCACTAGGCTGCAGTAGAAGCCAGTTCTGTAGCTATAGCAACCAGTGCTGTCAGCCTATCAGGATAGATCAAACAGGTCTCTAGTTATAGCCACCTGAGGAGCTGATGCAGCCCATACAAGAGGGGATATCTAGGAATAGGTAGGACACTGTTAACGGACATATATTGCAAAGTGACTTGCTTTTGCAAGATCTTTAACATAAAAAGCAGCAATCCTTGTAGTGAGACAACCCCTTTGATCTAGCAACAAGTATGATAAAACAGGATAAGGCCCGGGTCACATCCGCGTTGGAGGTTCCTGTCGCATCAGTGAAGAACGGAAGTCATGGAATCCATTCAGAGCAGACACCCTATTGATTACAATGGGTCCGACAAGTTTCCACAGTGGTGTCCGACTGCTGCGCTATATTTTCCATCATTCCCAATAGAACATGTGATCGTGGTCCCAAACGGAACCTCTGACACCAATGTGAACCAAGCCTAAGCATGTATCTAGGGGTAGCAGAAAAACAGCTGGCAACAGTTGTATAAAATTTATTGTGAACTCACCCAATTTTCTCTCAAACACTGCAAGTGTATGTGTACGATAATCACTAGTGAATGCATTATTACAATATTGATAAACGTGCCTCACTATTAGGCTATGTTCACATGGGGGAATTTTGGCGCGCATTTCGCGTCGTATTTGCGCTATAATACAAGAGAGATGTGCACAAAAATTACGGTAATCCACAGTTCTCATAGAGAACTATGGATTACGCCTCCTCTCCCCGCTTGGACAATACGATCGTATTGTACACGCGGGGCGATAAGTGACATGTCAATTACTTGCGGCGAATACGCACCGCAAGTAATGACAGCCCGCCCGTCCCCACCCCCCATGTTGCGGGAGTACGCACGTATCAGCGCGACTCCCGAACACCCGGCCTAATTGCGGGGCGTACTGTACGCCCCGCAATTACACCATGTGAACATAGTCTTAGATCAACAGGCTAAAAAGTTCTCATCAATTAGTGATGGCTACAATAATATCCAGTTTATATAATCCTTTGTGAGGTAAACGTCTCGGACTCTAGACTGATACAAGGGAGTAGATAAACTATGGCAATTTGCTATAAAATACTGGCGTACAAGCTTTACACCACATTTACTACGAGTTGTAGACAGTTTAGAGACACCGTATAAGACAAGGGGAGGCGTGACATTGCGAATGCTGGACCTGATTTAACGTGAGACGCTGTGCAGCAAAAAATTTGGCTGTGATTAATGGCACAAACTAATCCAACTAATAAATAATGCACAATTAGACTAGGCGCTCTAAGTTTATATTGTCTAAGTATTAGACAGTATATTCATAGATCTACCTCAATGTGTTTTTAAAGGGGTTTTGTCACAAAGGCATTTCATTCCTGCTTTGTTCTGCTTCAGCTTTCAGTGTGCTCAAAAGGTGATCGTATGATTTGTCTGAACTGCCTATCATGTGACCGAGCAGACTGACATCTCAATGCCTTTACTCATAGTGTGGTCATTCTTGTCAAGCAAAGGGCTGTTTTTTTTAAAAAAAAAAAAAAAGCTGCAAGTAGCTACAATATAGCTGAGTGGTTAGCACTTCTGCCTTTCAGCATCGGGTCCTAGGTTCAAATCCCTGCAGGAACCAATCATGCAGATTTTTTTTCTTCAACACACATACCTGATTGAGGTTTCTTTTTTTGGCTTAGTTATCTGCACTGTTTGACTAAATTCTAAGGAGTACAGAGGATGGAAGTAGAAGGACAGCACCTGGGTTTGAACACTTGCTCAGCAGTGAGTGTGTGTGATTACTAAGGAGTAAAGAGGACTGGAGTAGAATGACAGCACCTGGGGTTGAACACTTGCTCAGCAGTGAGTGTGTGTGATTACTAAGCAGGGAATAGACTGACAGTGGCTGCCTAAGAGGAGAGGTGATGTCTAAGCATGTGAGGCCAGGACTGAGGAGCTCTCGTCACTGGAAGTATCCCTCGGAGACAAGCTGTACTGTACACTATGGATCGCTAAGGGAGCAGCGAAAAAAAAAATGGTACAGAATTTTTAATAATGATAAATGGTGAAAACGTTTATTATTTAATTTGAAAACTTCCCACATCAATTTTACTTTGTGGTAAAACCCCTTTAAGAATGTAACAAACCATTAAGCCAAAAGAGGCAAATGTGCTTTCCTCAGAAAGGATTGTCTAGACTAGACACGTGCACCAAACCTCCAGCTGTGAAAAGTTTTAGTTTAGGATCAGTTTTCATCTTCTAGAAGTAAACAAAAATGTTCCCCTCCGCTGACAGCAAGCAGAGATCTTACAAAAGTTGAGGAGTTGAAAAACAAATAATTTGGGAAAGGGCTGTGGAACTTTCATTATACAATGTTTAAAAACACAAAGGGAATTGAACGCTTCCCATTCCCAGGGGTCCATTCCAGACCTATAAACAAATTACTTTTTGTCTCTCTTGCTACTTACGGAACTCGCGTCGCTTTCTTCTGTGGACTCCTGTAAGAGACAATACATTGTATGTTTATTTGATTACCACCTACTGATCCCTGATAACCTTCACCCCCAAACATAAATTACTACCGCCCCTGAAAACCTTAGTCCTACACCCAAAAAGGGAAACGACCACCCCCCAAACACCCTCACTACAAATCCCAGGAAATACCCCCCCCTAACATCCTTAACCTGACCCAAATCCCACCGACCACCCCCAATCCCCCTAAATACAAATAAAAATTGAAATACCGCCCCCTGATCATCCATAATCCTGACCTCAAATACCATCTGACCACCCCCAATCACCCTCACTACCAATACCATGAAAAAAACCCGCCCCGATATCACCCGAAACCCACCTCAAATCCCAACGACCACCCCCCAACACCCTCACAACCAATCCCAAGGGAATACCACCCCGTGATAAACCCTTTAAATCCTCACCTCAAAACCACCCTGACCCCCCCCCAAATTTCACCCTCACTACCAATACCATGTAAATACCACCCTGTGATCATCCATAATCCTTAACCAAAATACCATCTGACCACCCCCAATCACCCTCACTACAAATACCATGGAAATATTGCCCCGGGATCATCCAAAAACCCTCCCCTAAAATATTACCTGAACACACTTAAAAATCAGGAACCCCTGCCCCAACCACCTGGGACTTTTTCCCCCCATAAACCTTTCCCCAAATCCCCCCTCAAACAAAAATTGAAAACCCATTTATCACCGTCCCTTTCCATCACAACCGCTACGTGACTACCGCCCCTTATGACACAGAACTGTCACGACGAACACCATCGAACCACCCCCCTGATTACTGGGTGAAAACCCCCTCCCTTTCAAAAAGCTTAACCATACAAAACCCCACCAAATACTATCTACGCCCTGATTATTTAAAAACCAACACCAAAAAAAAATTGGCCTTATTTCTTAAAACTGTCTAGCAGTAAAACTGTCCATTTTTCCCATAGCCAAACCCAAACAGAGCACAAGCAACCGCAAAGCCCATACAACCAAGCAAACTCAGCTTTCATTTCTTTTACTGCTCTGGAAAACCCAAAACTGAGCCTGATTGGTTTCTAAGGGCAACAAGGACAGCCTTTCCCCTTAAACAGTTTTCATAAATAGGCCCCAAAGTGGGCTACGCCCTCAAATCACCCACAACGTTCCCCCCAAATACCATCCGCCCCCCCCGGGCCCCCTCACCACAAAAACCAAGTTACTACGGGGGCCCCCCCCCTCATCCATAACCTGGGAGGGAGACAACTATATTATATACATTATGCCTCCCAATTAAAAGACCCATATTGAAAACATGGAGACACGAGCTCCCAACTAACCCTTTTTTGATTCAGGTTTGTCCTCTCTTTAGCTTCAGACCGAATTGGGCTGCAGGCGGTTTGTTAGAGAAAAGTATCGGAAGCTACAAAGGGAAAAAACACGAAAAAAAAACCCACAAATTTTTCTATAAATTTCAGCACCACGACCCCGGTCTATAATCCGCCACTGTACAAATGTTTTTTTTGTAGTTTTCTCCATCACAACCAAAGCGCAGGGAAAAACAGCATAAGCCTATCTCTGCCCCCATTCCCCAAAACCTGGGCTCCACAGGAAGGGGGGCCTTTCACAGGGTTTATTTGCCGGGGATTGGAACCGTACGCGCCCCGATTTGCGCTGCAGTACGCCCAACCGTCCAAATTACGGTAACCATTTTCAGATAGAGAACAGGGGGATTCCGTCGCTCCCCCCAGCTCGGCGAATCCCCCGGGCGGGGAGAAAGTGACATGAAAAATTATCCACCAATAGGGCCCGGGGATAATCAAGCCCTTCCTCAAGCCGAATTTGCGATGCAATCCCCGCAATTACGCTTAAATAAGCCGGGGAACATGGCCTAACTGCCCCCGGGGCCCCCACAACACTGCTCTTAAAGTGAAGGAAACCAATTTTAGTAAATTTAGATGGGGTTTTTTTTTTTTTTTTGTTTGTTTTTTTAATTAAGAGAGACGGGAGCCGGGAGAACTGACCAGAGAGACTGGACCCAAGAGACGGGACCAAAGACTAGCCGAGAGACGGGACCCAGAGAGACGTGAGGCAGAGAACGGGCCAAGAGACGGAAACCAAGAGACGGGGGCCCAAAGGAGAAATGTCGTACAAAAGGGATACCCTCTTCTAGCACATTTTTCCTTGCACGCGGTTCTCATCACTGATTGTGCTGTCCAGGGTCCAGGGCTACAACGAGGAATGGAGAATGAAGGAGTAAAAATGTAGAATTCACAACCCAAAGCACAGGGCAGGGTAAGTAAGTATGTAACATCTCACCACAGAATATGAGTCAGTCTGGGTATAAACAGATGTAAAATCAGGATCATACAGGAAAGTAATGTATAACACGTGACTGCACCAGCAAAAGTGAGGGCAGCCTGGGAAAAAACGGGTGAAAAAACGATCATACAATAAGTAATGTAATATAATTTTTGTATAGTGCTCCAGCACAGAATATGATGCAGCTCGGAGTATAATAAGGATGTAGCTCAGGTCATACAGATAAGTAAAGATGCACACAGGACTGCAAACCCGCAGAATATGAGTGCAGCTCTGCAGTATAAACAGGGTGTAACTCAGGGTCATACAGATAAGAATGATGTCACAGGACCTAACTTT
>JAODAL010030488.1:0-49882 GCA_025379985.1 Phyllomedusa bahiana
GGAACCGGGTTAAGAAATGATTTTATCCAATATAAGTCAGACTGCCCAATATCCAGAAATACTTCAATAGCAAAACTGTTAATAAAAAATATTTTCCACTACAATATCTACACTAAGTCTTGGTGAACTTTATCAAATGTTCTTTATAGATAGAGCTTGTCTGTGTTCGCCCGCGGGGGCCCCCCCCCCCGCTCCCTCCGCCGTGACTTTACACCGGTAGATGCTGCTTTAAAATTCTCTAGCTAACTACATAAAATGTTAAAATCTCTAAACTAACTAAATTGGAAGGATCACAGCTAATAGCAGAGGTTTCTCTGTGCAGAAATAGACTAATTTCGCTGCGCTGTGTGGCCACAGGCAGAGCGCACGTCCTTTCCCTATGAGACGCTGAGAGACACTGAGGCTGAAACAGGAAACGCTGTTCTATGTAAAACGAGGTCATGTGATTTTTCCAGCCAATCGCAACCATACACATCCCAGTCATGACGTCGCACACACATCTCACCCTGCTCTATTCTATAATATGATTTGCTGGCCGCCAAAATTACAGGAAGCGCCGAAAAAGGCGCGATCTTAATAGATGATGCTCAGATTTTAACCTTAATTATCGAATGATCTGGAAATTTCGATCACCATAAAAACCTTGCCGATTTCAACTTTGTCGATAAAAATCGCTCAACACTACTCCCGAGGCTTTACTTGGAGAATGTTACCAATCACTGGGAATGGATGAGGACCTGGTGGCAGATGTGGTTGATCCTTAGGTTTTTCTTTAAACCACATGGTCCAGACCAGACATAGTAAGACAAGAAGGAGGGCAGCTGTGGCTAGAAGCATGTTCGCTCTTGGTCTCCTCTGGAGAAGTGTAATGCTGCTCATTTTAGAAGGGCTCTTTTATACAACCTCCTAGGCTTGGGCTATTAGTTCCGTTAGTGGAAATGGAAAGAGCACTGACTGTATTACCTAATACATGTTGTGATGACATTCCTGAGAGATAAAAATACTCAGACCTTTATCCACTTACCCAACAGAGGCACTGATATGATGCAAGGTGCAGCACAGAATCTCCACTTCTTTCTGTTTTAGAACTTTACTCGGTGCAGGGTATATTAATTGTTAAATTATTACTTTTTTTTTTTGCAGTAAACAATTTCCTTTTTGTCGCAGAGGTCCTACTGATGATAAAGTCACTACTGCCCTCCCTAGAGATCATCTATGTATGAAAAAATAGCAGCAAATGTTTTATCCCCTGCATTGCCACTACAGGAAAATTAAGCATTACACAGTTCCTTTTGTTTCAAGGTTTGTCAGCTTCTCGAGAGCTACTTTCTGCTCTAGTTAAAAGATGATAGCTTTGAACAGGGGACCCTCTATGTTAAATCTTAATATTTTAATGTCCACATTAGGTATTTCAAAGTATGTTTTTTTTAAGTCAGATCCCCTTGCAGAACCCACATTAATATATCAAAGTTTTCTTATAAAAAATCAGCTATGACCAGAGTCATTTTTTGTTTTTTAGCTCCCTGTATTTCAACAGCTAGTGGGCCCCTGAGGATTCCAGGCTTGGGGGCTACTTTTCAGGGAGAAAAGAAGAGCAGTATATGCAGTCATATATAGTAGCTGTAAGTTGGGCCCCAAGAATCCACTTCACTGGTAGGCCCTAAGCACCTTAATCCAACACTGTGTGTGTGTCACGGACGCCCCTGCGACCACTGTCCCGGGTCGCAGGCGCGTCCGTGCCCCTGCTCCCAGCGGAGCCCCGTCCCGCACGTCGGGTTCGGGGTCCGCTCATGTCTCGGCAACCTCCGGCGTTCACTTACCCGGCCGCGCTCCTGCTCTGTCTGTCTCCTTCTTCTGGCGCGTGGCTCCGCCCCTAGGAGTGCGCCCGCGCCGGCAGTTTGAATTTAAAGGGACAGTGCGCCGGTAATTGGTCATTGCCCGGCACTGCTCCTATTTAGTCCAGCCCCTTCCTGCCGGCCTTCGCCGGATCCTTTGTGTATATTCCGTTGGTGAAAGCTTCCTAAAGTGTTCCTATCTTGCCATACCGTGTACCGACCGCTTGCTTACGTCTACCGTCTATGAACCTTGCCGCCTGCCCTGACCTCCTGCTTGTCTACCGTCTACGAACCTTGCCGCCTGTCCTGACCTCCTGCTCGTCCACGACTACGAGCCTGCCTGCCGATCCTGTTCCTCGTTACCTTTGGCCGCCACCGCAGGCAAGCCCCTCCAGTGGTAGTAAACCTGGTGGACTCCCCCCGCGGGGCAAGACCATCCCGCTTTGCGGCGGGCTCTGGTGAATTTCCGGGACCCACTTAGATACCACTACCTGGTGTGGGCTTACGCCATCGCCTGCGGTGGTCCAGTGGATCCACCTCCTGACCATTACAGTAGGATCCGGCCATGGATCCCGCCAAGGTGCCGTTACCCAGCCTGGCGGATCTGACGACCGTTGTTGCCCGCCAGTCACAGCAACTCGGTCAACAGGCGCAGCAACTTACCCAGCTATCCACCATGTTGCAGCAACTCGTCACCGTCCAGCAGCAGCAACCTCCGCCAGCTCCAGCGGTTGTTCCAGCCTCTACGGTTCCTGTGACTCTGAGGGGGGCCCAAGCTTCGGCTGTCGCTCCCATCTAAATTCGACGGAGACCCGAAACTCTGCAGGGGGTTCATCACCCAATGCTCTATGCACGTGGAGCTGATGGATGATCAGTTCCTGTCTGAACGTGCGACGGTGGCTTTCGTGGTCAGCCTCCTCTCCGGGAAGGCCTTGGCATGGGCTACACCCCTATGGGACAGAAACGACCCAGTGACGGCGGATCTACACTCGTTCCTCAGTGAGTTCCGCAGTGTGTTCGAGGAATCAGCCCGTGCATCCTCCGCTGAGAAAAGCCCTCCTAAACCTACCCAGGGGGAAAATGTCTGTGGGAAAATTTACGCGTTACAGTTCAGTACTTTGGCCTCTGAACTGTCTTGGAATGAGGCCGCTCTGTGTGCTACCTTCAAGAAAGGGCTCTCAAGCCGAGTTAAGGACGTCTTGGCAGCTAGAGACCTCCAGTCTTCCCTCAGCGACCTGATCCGGTTAGCGACCCGTATCGATGTATGCTTCATTGAACGGGAGGAGGAGCTACAGCAAGAGTGCCATAGCCCACCCGCCAGTTCCTCGCCTGGCACCGTTGTTCCAGGGGCCTCCTGCGCCACAACCGCCAACAACCCACCGACGACCCCCATGCAGATTGATCGGGCCCCGCCTCTCTGAGCAAGAGTTGGCCCAGCGTCGGCAAAGGAACTTGTGCCTCTTCTGTGGCAGCCCAGAGCATTTTCTGAGGAATTGCCCCAAGCGTCTCAAGCCTGCGGGAAACTCCCGCACCTAGGATCTGTGGGAGAGGCATTCCTAGGTGCAACCTCCTCCTCTCCACGCCTGTTGAGGGCCCTTTGCAGGTCGTTTCAGAGACTGGTATCACGTTCCAATTCGGGCGTTTCTGGACTGGGGGCTCCGCCGGGATCTTCATACACCGGGTCCCTAGTGAAGCAGTATCGGCTGTCGGTGGGGAACGCCTGAGAAACCGCTTGTCATATCTTTCCGTCAGCGGGAGTGTTTTAGCGACACCATCCATTTTGTCACCAAGCCACTGTCCCTCCACTTTGGGCACTGCATAATGAAGAAATCTCCTTCTATGTTTTTTGCCTCGCTCCTCATCGGCGATCCTCCTCGGACTCCCATGGCTGCGACTCCACTCTCCTATCCTGGACTGGTCTACTGGAGAGGTGATTCGTTGGGGTCCCAACTGTCGGGGGCGTTGTTTTGGTTTGGCGCCTCGCCCGGTGCTTCCCTGCTCTCGCGCAACCTTCAGGAGTCGTTTCCCCCGGGCTGCCCGCCCGAATATCTGGAGTACGCCGATGTGTTCTCTGAGAGAAAAATCCGAGAGTCTGCCTCCGCATCGTCCCATACGATGTCCCGATCGACTTATTGCCGGGTACCAGTCCTCCCCGGGGTCGAGTCAAACCCACTGTCGTGCCTGAGACCCAAGGGCCATGTCCAAAGTACATCCAGGAGAATCTCCGGAAGGGGTTCATCCGAAAGTCCTCGTCTCCCGCTGGCGCGGGGTTTTTTTTCGTGAAGAAGAAGGACGGTACTATGCGGCCCTGCATAGACTACCGGGGCTTGAACAAGATCACGGTAAAAAAACCCTACCCATTGCCGCTGATCACAGAACTATTTGATAGCCTGCAGAGCGCCAAGATTTTCTCTAAGTTGGATCTAAAGAGGGGCCTACAACTTGGTCCGAATTCAAAAAGGGCGACGAATGGAAGACGGCCTTCAACACCAGGGATTGGGCACTTTGAGTACCTGGTGATGCCCTTCGAACTGTGAAATGCTCCCGCCGTCTTTCAGGAGCTCGTGAATGATGTCTTCAGGGACCCTCCCCATCTGCCTGGTGGTCTACCTTGTTTGACATCCTGGTGTTCCCCTCCTGACCTCGAGACCCACCGCAGTCATGTTCGTCAAGTATTTGAAACGTCTCCGGAGAACCACCTGTATGCCAAGCTAGGGAAGTGCCTCTTCCATCAGACTAGCCTCCCGTTTCTGGGGTACATCATCTCTGACCAAGGCCTAGGGATGGACCCAGCAAAAAGTCTGCCGTTTGCAGTGGCCACGCCCAGTGGGGTTTGCGGGCTATCCCAGCGATTCTTGGGCTTCTGCAACAAACTATCGCCAATTCATCCCTCACTTCTCTACGCTGGTGGGCCCCGATAGTAGCCCTCACCAAGAAACAAGCCAATCCACGCGGGCTGGCCCGGTTCGAGGCCGAGGAGGCGTTTTCGAAGCTCAGTCCCCCTTTCTCTACGGCCTCTATCTTTGCACGTCCGGATTCCGCGAAATCTTCACACTGGAGGTGGATGCCTCATCTGTGGGAGCCGGAGCAGTTCTTACGCAAAAAGGGCCCACGGGTAAGACTGTAATGTGCGGCTCTTCTCCAAGACATTCTCATTGGCCGAGAGGAATTACATGATTGGCGACCGGGAGCTACTAGCCATAAAATTGGCCCTGGAGGAGTGGCGTTATCTGCTGGAGGGCGCCCGTTTTCCCATCCTATCTACTGGGCCACCACAAGAACCTACAATATCTGCAGACGGCTCAGCGACTTAACCCACGCCAGGCTAGTGGTCGCTCTCTTCTCCCGGTACGATTTACAGATCCACTTCAGGTCAGCTGAGAAGAAAGTGAGAGCTGACGCCCTCTTCCGTGCCTCCGAGGGTGGTGGGTGAAGATACTTCTCCAGAACACATAATTCCTCCAGAACGTCTCATTCGTAGCTCCATGGACCTCCGGAAGGTCCCTCCTGGAAGGACTTATGTGCGCCTGCTCTCCGCAGAAGTATCTTAAAAGGGGGACATTGCTCATTGGTGGCTGGTCATCCGCGCCCCGAAAACCTTCTACCTGATATCCCGTGCTATTGGTGGCCAGAGCTTGAAAAGGTTTTTAAGGACTTCGTTTCGTCTTGTGACTCCTGTGCACGAAACAAGAAGCCACGTCACAAACTGGCAGGCCCCACTTCATCCACTTCCCATTCCCACTAACCCTGGACCAACATTTCGATTGGACTTCATTAACTGGGCCTCCCTCCGTCGTCTGGCAACACCATTATTTGGGTATTACGGATCGCTTTTCCAAAATGGCGCAATTTTGTCCCGTTGCCAGGGCTGTCCCTCTCCTCCCGCCTAAACTGAGGCTATTCTTTCCCCCATGTGTTTCGTCTGCATGGACTCCCTCAGCAAATTGTTTCGGACCGGGGAGTCCAATTTGTCACCAGGTTGTGGCGAGCCCTGTGCAACCAACTTCAGGTGAAGCTCGACTTCTCTTCCGCCTACCACCCGCAGACGAACGGCCAGGTGGAGAGGGCAACCAAAATCTTGGATGTTACCCTTCGCCATTTTTGTCTCGGGACGTCAAGATGATTGGTCCAATTTACTGCCGTGGGCGGAGTTCTCTTATAATTTCCTTGAGTCCGAGTCCACGGGGGTCTCCCCCTTCTACATCGTGTATGGCCTGCATCCCCGCCAGTATGGCCTGCATCCCTGCCCTCCTCTCCCTCTGGCAACCTCCTCTGAGGTCCCGGCGGCGGACGCACTGGTTCAAGACATGAAGGCCATCTGGTCCCAGACCTGTCAGTCACTGCTTCGCGCTTCCGAGCGCATGAAGACTCAAGCAGACAAAAGAAGAATTCCCGCTCCGGTTTTCTTGCGGGGGACAAGGTGTGGCTCTTGTCTAGATATGTCCGCCTAAAGATGCCCTTCTCATAAACTGGACCCCGTTTCCTGGACCCTTTGAAGTCATCAGCCCATCAACCCGGGGTCATTACAAACTCCGGGTCCCTCCTACGATGAAAATTCCCAACTCGTTTCATGTCTCCTTACTGAAACCTCTGGTCCTTAATCGTTTTTCCCAGAAGGCCGTTCCTCCTTCGTCTGTGGCTGATGCGCCCAATGTCTTCGAGGTCAAAGAAATTCTGGGCATGATGAGAACTAGGGGAAAGCGATACTTCCTGGTGGACTGGAAGGGTTCGGTCCTGAAGAGAGGGTCTTGGGAGCCGGAGGAGAATATCCTGAACCGCAACCTCATCCAGAGATTTCTTCAAATTTCCCGTAAGAGAGGGGGCCCAAGGGGGGGTGGCAAGGGGGTAGGTACTGTTACGGACGCCCCTGCGACCACTGTCCCGGGTCGCAGGCGCGTCTTGCCCTGCATCCAGCGGAGCCCCGTCCCGCACGTCGGGGTTTGGGGTTTCCCCTCATGTCTCGGCCCCCTCCGGCGTTCACTTACCCGGCCGCGCTCCTGCGCTGTCTGTCTCCGTCTCCCGGCACTTGGCTCCGCCCCTAGGTGCGCGCGCACGCCGGCAGTTTGGGAAATTTAAAGGGGCAAAGGGCCGGTAATCGGTTTATTGCCGGGCACTGCTCCTAATTTAGTCCGGCCCCTTTCCCGCCGGCCTTCGCCGGATCCCTTGTGTAAATTCCATTGGTGAAAGCTTCCTAAAGTGTTCCTGTCTTGCCATACCGTGTACCGACCGCCTGCTTACGTCTACCGTCTATGAACCTTGCCGCCTGTCCTGACCTCCTGCCCGTCCACGACTACGAGCCTGCCTGCCGATCCTGTTCCTCGTTACCTTTGGCCGCCACCGCAGGCAAGCCCCACCAGTGGTAGTGACCTGGTGGACTCCCGCCACAGCAAGACCATCCCGCTTTGCGGCGGGCTCTGGTGAATACCGGGACTCACTTAGATTCCACTCCCTGGTGTGGGCTTATGCCATCGCCTGCGGTGGTCCAGTGGATCCACCTCCTGACCATTACAGTATGTCTATCTATCTATCTATCTATCTATCTATCTATCTATCTATCTATCTATCTATCTATCTAGTACATATACAGTGGAATAAGTTGAAGAAGCCCTCGATGTGATACACGTGGAGTGCTTTTGCTCTCTCCCATCTATACATCTTCATACAGTGGGGAAAATAAGTATTTGACACACTGGCAATTTTGCAAGTCTTCTGTAATTTTTATCATAGGTATACTACTGTGAGAGACAGAATCTAAAAAAAATTCCAGAAAATCACATTGTATGATTTTTAAATAATTAATTTGCATGAAATAAGTATTTGATCACTGACCAACCAACAATAATTCTGGCTCTCACAGACCTGTTAGTATTTCTTTAAGAAGCCCTCCTACTCTACACTCATTACCTGTATTAATTGCACCTGTTTGAACTCATTATCTGTATAAAAGGCACCTGTCCACACACTCAATCACACTCCAACCTCTCCACCATGGCCAAGACCGAAATGTCTAAGGACACAAGGGACAAAACTGTAGACCTGCACAAGGCTGGGTTAAGCTACAAGACCAGATGCGTAACTTCAAGCTCTTGGGCCCTAGTGCAAAAAGTGAAATGTGCCCCCCCCCCTCCAGTTACCATGCACCATTTACAATATTGGTGTCTTCTTATGTGGCAGAAGGGCCTTTGGGCCCCCCTCAGGCTGCAGGGCCCGATAGCGACTGCTACCTCTGCACCCCCTGTAGCTACACCCATGTACAGGACAATAGGTAAGCAGCTTGGTGAGAAGGCAACACAAGATGACTGTCAGTCTTCCTCAGTCTGAGGCTCCATGCAAGATCTCGCCTCGTGGGGTAAAGATGATTGTGAGAAAAGTTAGGAATCAGCCCGGAACTACACGGAAGGACTTGGTCAATGACCTGAATAGAGCTGTGAACACTCAAAGTCTCAAAGATTACCATTATTCACCCACTACACCATCATGGATTAAAATCCTGCAGGGCACGTAAGGTCCCGCTGCTCATGCAAGCACATATCCAGGCCCGTTTGAAGTTCGCCAATGACCATCTGGATGATCCAGAGGAGGAATGAGAGAGTGTCAAGTGGTCTGAAGGGACCAAAATAGAACTTTAGATATCAACTCCACTCGCCTGTTTGGAAGAAGAATTAGTACAACCCCAAGAACACTGTCTCAACCGTGAAGCATAGGGGTGGAAACAACATACTTTGGGAGTGCTTTTTTACAAAGGGGACAGGACGACTGCACCGTATTGAAGGGAGAATAGGTGGGGCTATGTATCGCAAGATTTTGGCCAACCACCTCGTTCCCTCAGTAAGAGCATTGTAGATGGGTTGTGGCTGGGTCTTTTAGAAGGACAATGAACCGAAACACATAGCTAGAGCAACTAAGGAGGTGCTAAGTAAGAAGCATTTCAAGGTCCTGGAGTGGCCTAGCCAGTCTCCAGATCTGACTCAATTGAAAATCTTTGGAGGGTGCTATAACTCAATGTAGTCCAACAAATGGATGTCACTTCATTTTTGCTTACGAAGATGGATCCAGTGGGAGAATCCATCCACAGGACCATTAGTCATGTACTCCACAAATCTGCCCTTTATGGAACAGTAGCAAAAAAAAAGCCCTTTTTGAAACAGGCCATAAAAAGCTATAATAAGGACGCAGCAAGCATGTGGAAGATGGTGCTCTGGTCAGATGAGACCAAAATTGAACTTTTTGGGCTGAATGCCAGAATTGTCTCTTTGTAGCTAGAAAGCACTAAATCTATGACCCACAGTAGAACAGGTTCATAGATTCAGGCGCATTCTACACTGCTAATCCGTTCAAATAAAAGGGCGTCTGGGCGGCAAAAATCATACATGTTGCCCATTGTGTGTGTCCACAATTGAAGGTATCTTTGTGTTGTAACCTGGTGTAATTATGACCAGTATTGCTGAAAAATAAACTAGGAGAAAACATTTGTCCTAAAGTAGTAATTCTCTTGGCTACACACTAAAAGCCTGACTCAAAATCATTTTTATATGATGGATCTAAAGAAAGAAGAGGAGCATGCCTATGGAGAATATCAATGGGTACGCATTTCCCAAAGGGCCTGAAAAACAGTTGTATTTAGTTTTTTATTATTAATATGTTTCTTTTATATTGTGGATTTTTTGTTGTATTTTCCTTTCTGGCTATTGGTGTTCTGTTTTTTTAATTTATATTAGTATTTTTTTTATTAATATTTATGTGTATTTAATGGTCTTAATAACGGAGAGTATTTATACCTGCTGTTTCATGTATTATGCTATGCTTATGACTAAGGGCTGACTTCCAACTTGAAATGCGTAAGAACGTTACATTTTTCCTGCTGCTTGTTTATTTTTTGCTATTCCATGATTCCTTTTTAATATGGATTAAAATAAATGTAAACTTTTTATGAGAAATTGGAAAGTTTTTTGCTATTTTTTTCTACATATGTCCCATGGTTTGGTTCACCACTTGACCATGCATCCCATACTGATGGCTGGCTGAGCTGGTTTCCTTGGTTTTCTTTAAAGCAATCAAAGGCTCGCCACTATTCCATGATAAATTATTATTTGCATGGACTCTGCATGGGGTTTGCACTATGTAAATATGACGTACAGGTTGAATATATTCCTATACTAATGAAATTCCTTCTGACTCTGTTTGCCTATTGCGGTAAACTGTGTCTATTCACTTATCTTTTGGTCATAGGTTATATCATCTATTTCAAACATTTAGACCTCTATGACTGTATATTGTTTCTCAATATATCCAAATGCAGCTAGCACATTCCTGCTTTTTTCCATTAACCTGTTCGTGTCCCGACCATTTTCAGTTTTTCATTTCTGTTTTTTTTTTCTCCTCACCTTCCAAAAATCATAGCTGTTTTATTTTGCTGTCGACATAGCCATATCAGTGTTTATTTTTTGGCAGGATGAGTTGAATTTTTTAATGGTACAATTTAATGCATCATAGAATGAGCCAAAATAAAAATTATTTTTGGTTTTGTGAAGTGGTAAAAAAAATTGCGCTTTATTTAGATATTTTTGGGTGTTTACATAGTTTATCAAATTACGTAAGTGATAAGTTACCAGTATTTTTTATTTTTCCACCCAGTACAGCTGTGTGATGGCTAATTTTTTTCTGGAACGAGGTCTAGTTTTCATTGCTACCAATTTGGAGAGCATGCAACTTTTTAATTGCTTTCAATTTAATTTATTTTTTCTTTTACAGCAGTCAACATGTAAGATAAATACCATGATGGTATTGGTATTAGGTTAGACTTTTACAGATGCGATGATACCAATTATGTTAATTTCTTATTTTTTAAATGATAAATGGGAAAATGTTTTTTTCTTAATTTATACTTTTTTTATACTTTTATAAAAGATGTATTTTACTTTTTTTTTTTAACAGTAATTTTTATTCCCCAAAGGGGCCTTGAACATGCAATTACTTGATCACTTGTACTATATTCTACAGTACTGATGTCCCCTTCATACTCCTTAGAACTAAGGGTTGAAGTGAACGTCAGCTCTTAACCCATTGCTGAAAAAGCCAGTTTTGGCCTTTATGCTTATGAGTTGTTTTTTTTTACTGTCATCTTCCAAGCAATAACTTAAAAAAAAAAAAAAAATTGTAAACAGAATTGGGTAAAAGCTTGTCATGTGTACCATTTTAGGGTACAGATTTAGTAAACCCTACCTTGACATTTAACGTGTTGTGGCAACTTAACTACAATGTACTACAGTGTTGTAAATCAAGTTTTGCCAATGCACCAATCATGTTAACGACTGCTACTTCTGTACATACAACTTTGACTACTTCTTATTTCTTTTTTGTGGAGGATAAACACCAGTTTAGGAATTTAGAATTTTATTTGCCTTCTCTTTGTATGGCATTCACCATTCAATGTAATTGATACCATATCTTTATTCTGTAGAATGGTACTATATTAATATAGTTCTATTTTAATTTTTTAAATTAAGTGAATTTATTTAAATTTAATAATTCACCTATTTTAAAAATATATTTCTGGCATTGTTCTGTTCTTATTATGGTGTATTATGGATAAAAATGCATTTATTTTTATAGCATTGGTCGTTATGTGGCAATACCAAATACAATGACGTGTTTGTTTCCAGTTTGTTTATGTATTAGTAAAATGGAGATTTTTGTATTTTTTTGCTTTTTTATACTTTTCCATTTTTTTTTTTTTTTTTATAGTTTTACTTTTCCCACATGGGAACTTGAAGATGGGATCCTTTTAACACTTACAAAGTACAATGAAATATTTATATATTGCGGTTGTATTACTGTGTGCCTGTCAATATTCATCTATACAGCCAGCCCATTAGACCCTGCCTCCAGAACTTCCTAGTAGGTGCACATGCATGGCAGACCTGTGGGTCTTCATAAGAACCATGGCTGACACGCCAACCCAGCAGTACCCGTAATCAAATCTCTGAGGGGCCAATGGGCTGGCTGAGGGAGACTCATTCTTTAAATCTAGTTACCTAGGTGCCATGATTGCTATTGATTGTGACATCTAATGGTCTAAATGAACAAGTCTTGCCACTGCAGCGGAGGCCATACATGGCAGCCAACTACAGCTGCGGATGGCAAGGCCCTAGCTTCTGACTTTGTTGCATCTAAAGGATGTAACTGCAAGTCCAGTTGTGGCTAATATTTCGAAAACTGTATGTACAGTTATGTCCTTTTGTGGGCAGAGGCTAAACATCCTTTTGTCCTTAAAATTGGACTAGATCTAAATTGGAATGTATTAAAAAAAAAAAAAACCCAAGCCATTTAAAGACTTGCTAAGTAGTGTTGAGCGATTATTATCGACAAAGTTGAAATCGGCACGGTATTCCGTTGAACGGATTTTTTAGATCAAGCGATAATTTAGGTTAAAATCTGTGCATAATTATAGTTAATATTGCGCCATATTCGGCGCATCACTGCATTTTGTGCGGTCATCAAATCACTTATAGAATAGCAGCATGGTGAGATTTGTGTGCGACGTCATGACTGGGATATGTAATGGTTGCGATTGCCTGAAAAGTCCATGACCGTCCTCGTTTAACATAGAACACCCTTCCCTGTTCATTATCAGTGTTTGTCACGTCTCATAGCAGAAGGACGATGCACCTGCCTCTGTCCAAAGCAGCTCATCAAACAGCTCAGCGAAATTATTCAATTTTTCACAGAGACAGCTCTACATTTTAGCTGTGATCCCCTAGCAGTTTGTTAGATCGAGAGATTTGCAAGATTTTAGGTAGTTAGGCAGAGATTTAAAGGAGGCAACTACCTGCTGTAAAGTCAACTGGGGGAAAGCGTGGGGTGAGGGGGGCGCGGGCGAACACAGACAAGCTCTTTAAAGGATACTTGATATTGTACAGCCAAAACTTTGTTTATACTTGCATGTGCCTTATTTAGGATAGCAGATATTTTCTAGTAATGCAGGACTATAAAAAAACTCCACTTTTAATATCATATACATTTTTCAGTTAGGTTATATTTTTCAATTTTGCCCATACCCAGCTTGTGTTGATATACGCCACCTTTGCAGTTAAATTTGAATCAGCCAATTTGTAGTCACCACAGGTTGAAAGGTGCCAAACCAAACTCTTTTATTACCCTATACACATCAGATACGTGTTTATTTCACTATGGGCGCAGGCCAGCTGAGTTGATAGAGCCACCTTGCAGTTAAATTTGAAATCCCGCATAACTTGTAGACACCACAGGTGGTACCTGATAGGTTCCGAAAAAATACCATTAATATCCGATAACACTTCAGACAGTGTTTATTTTTTTCACTTTTTGGTCAGTCAAGCTTTGTTGATAATCTACTTTCAGTTAAATTGAATACAGCAAATTTTGTAGTCACCAAAGGTGGACTTGATAGGTGCCAAAAAATACCTTTTATTATCCGAAATAACATTTCAATATGTGGTTTATTTCACTTTGCGCAGCCACTGTGTTGATAGAGCCAACCATGCAGTTAAATTTGAATCCAGAAACTTTTGTAATCACCACAAGTTGGTACTGATAGGTGCCAAAAATACCTTTCTTAATATCCGTAACACTTCAGAGACAGTGTGTTTTGTTTTCCACATTGGTCCAGTCAAGCTTTGTTGATAGACTACTTTGCAATTAAATTTGAATACAGCAGAAGTTGTAAGTCACACAAGGTTAATTAGAAAGGTGCCAAAAAAATACCTTTATTATCCCTTATACATTTCAGATACGTTTTTTCACATTGGCGCAGGCCAGCTTGTTGATATAGCCACCTGCAGTTAAAATTTGAATCCAAGCAACTTTGTAGTCACCACAGGTGTACTGATAGTGCCAAAAATACCTTTTAATAACCGTATACATATCAACAGTATTTTTTCACCTTTTGGTCATTCAAGCTTTGTTGAAAGATCTTACTTTGCAGTTTAAATTTGAATACACACAATTTTTATGTCACCACAGGGTGAATTAAAAGGTGCCAAAAATACCTTTTATTATCCTATACCATTTCATACAGGTGTTTTTTTTTCACTTTTGGTCAGTCAAGCTTTGTTCATAGAGCTACTTTGCAGTTAAATTTGAATACAGCAATTTAGAAGTCACCACAGGAGAATGATAGGTGCCAAAAATACCTTTATATCCCGTAAAACATTTCAGACAGGTGTTTTTTTTCACTTTTGGTCATCAAGCTTTGTTCATAATCAACATTGCGTTAATTTGAATAAAGCAATTTTATAAGTCACCACACAGGTGAATTGATAGGTCCAAAATTACCTTTTATTTTCCCGTATACATTTCAGACAGTGTTATTTTTTCACTATTGGACATCAAGCTTTGTTCATTAGAGCCTACATTGCATTAAATTTGAATACAGCAATTAGTAGTCACCCACAGGTGAATTGATAGGTGCCAAAAAATACCTTATATCCCGTAAACATTTCAGACAGGTGATTTTTTTCACTTTTTGGTCAGTCAAAAGCTTTGTTCATAGAGCTACTTACTCTTTGCAGTTAAACAAATTGAATACAGCAATTAGTAGTCACCACACGGTGAATTGATAGATTCCAAAAAATACCTTTTTTAATTATTACCGTAAACATATCAGACAGGTGTTTTTTTCACTTTTGGTCATCACGCTTTGTTGATATATCTACTTTAGCAGTTAAATTTGAATACAAAGCAAATTTTTGTAGTCACCACAGGAGAATTGATAGGTGCCAAAAAAATACCTATTTTATTATCCCGTATACATTTTCAGACAGTGTTTTTTTCACTTTTGGTCAGTCAAGCTTGTTTCAATAGAGCTACTTTGTGCAGTTAAATTTGAATAACAGCAATTGTTGTAGTCACCACAGGTGAATTGAAAGGTGCCAAAAAATACCTTTTATAAATCCCGTTATACATTCAAACAGGTGTTCTTTACAACATTGGTCAATCAAGCTTTGTCGATAGATCGTACATAGCAGTAAATTTGAATACAGCAATTTTGTAAGTCACCAAATGTGAAAAGATAGGGCCAAAAAATACCTTTTAATTATCCCGTAACATTTCAGACAGGTGTTTTTTATTTCACTTTGGTCATTCCAAGCTTTGTTGAAAGATCTACTTATTTGGCAGTTAATAAATGAATACAGCAAATTTTGTAGTCACCACGGTGAATTGATAGGTGCCAAAAAATAACACCCCCCTTTATTTATTTTTTTATTATCCGAATACATTTCAGACAGGTGTTTTTTTCACTTTTGGTCTATTCAAGTTATGTTCATTAGAGCTACTTTGCAGTTAAAATTTGAATACAGCAATTAAGTATCACCACAGTGAATTGATATGTGCCAAAAAATACCTTTTATTATCCGTAATACATTTCAGACAGTTTTTTTCACCTTTGGCGCAGGCCAGCTTGTTGATAGACCACGATGCAGTTTAAATTTGAATCCAGCAATTTTTGTTTGATTTGAAGGGATATTGAGAATACTGTTATTTTGCCGTCTTTTATAAGAAGACTTTCCAAAACTCTTCATACCCTTCTCAAATTTTTATCTTCTGAACATGGATCGAAATTCAGGTGGTAATGCGAGCAACGAGGGGGGGATAGGACATTAGGAAGAGGTAAGAGAGAAGGTGCTCCTTCCAGTGCCTGGGCGACAAAACGCATGCCAGCGGAATCGTCAGTTTTGCAGACCGACAGGCTGACATCGCTGGGTCAGGCCTGTGAATCTTCAGTAACGAACACGTCGCCAATCTGTTTTTCATGGTTTAATGCAACCTGCATCCAGCAGTCCTTACTCTCCTCGTCCTTCCAGTCACACGCCATTCAAATGTTCGTCATCAGCATCATCAGCTTCCGATCATCATGAAGCAGCCCAAATGTCAACTCTGTACCCACCACTGTGGAAATCCATTTTTTCTGAAGACCTCTTTGATGACAAAATGCGGTTGTGTCAGAAGGGCGATTTAAGAAGATCAAGAGCCAAAGAGGAATGATTTTCTCTGCTCTGACGCCCCAGTAACTGATGCCATATCAAAGGAGGAGTAAGGAAGACGGTCAATCGGCAAAAATCCGGGCGGTCGGCAACCGCCTTGCAGTCCCACTTGCTTTACCCTCAGCTCCTGGATGCAGATGTCAGGGCACTAAGTCACCTGTGTATGAGGTAGATGACGACATTGCGGATCCAAGTGGTCTTTTCAGGCAGAATTGCTTGCGAAGCGCTTCCATCACTGAACGAGGAGAAGCGATGGGGTAGTTTCAGTACGGGTCCCGCCTCAAAAAGGAGAGTGGTCGCAAATTCCGCGATATGATTTCCGCCAGCCTGGGCCTTCTTGAGCAAGCCTCTGAATTCACCCTGCGATGTCATATCCGCCTTTGGCCCGTAAACCATAAGTAGAGGCAAAACCTTAGGTTTTAACCACCACCAACATGTCTAGTCACTTGCAGCGAATGCATGAGTTTAAAATTGAGGCAACACTTGGGCATAAAAAGGTCCACACCGACCGCCGGCTCCATCCACAGTCACACCCTCTGTCTCCTCCTCCTCCTCCGCCACCACAAAGCGTTCCCCTCACTGCCATGTTCTATCAGATCTGATCAGATCAGCCTCCGCTCATCACTCCACCGACACCCGATACCACCACAGCCAACCAGAGACCCTTCCAACACTTTCTTCCTTCCGCCAGTTTGACAACCTGCACACCGTACAGCGGCCAGTCTAGCAGCCAGCCTTCTGTCTGTCCAGGTTTGGGAGCAGAAGAAACACTTTCTTTAACCCAACCATCCCAAAGAAGCCAAAAAGCCTGAAGTGTCGGCATGCAAGGCTTTTTGCCTTGGAAAATGTTTCCTTTTCCGTCTGGTGGACACAGATGGGTTCTTCTGGCCACGACATGGCCCTTGCCTGCCCCCAATACCAATGCCGAGCAGGCAATTCATTGCCAGCAAATCCGTCCCTGCCCGGGCCAGCCACGTGTCATCTAAAATTTCAAGCGCGTTGTCTGATCTGTGGCCGGAAAAGTCCATCTACCACCGACACATGGACTAGTAAGCACGGCCAAGGCCGCTATATCTCTGTGACAGCTCACTGGATGAGCTGGTTGGATGTCTCGGGGTGACGGTGGCTCTCAGGCTCGGCGCACCCTCTACAAAACCACAGGCATGGTGCAGGGCTCTTCCCCCAAGGTCCTCTGGTGGCATCACGTGCCCAGAGAAACCAGGCCGTGTTAAAAATTAAATCTGCCTTGGAGACCGTCCACACACAGGTCAGGAGCTGGGGACGGCTCTGCAACGAGACCGAGCGCTGGCTGGGTGACAAGAACCTTAGTGCCAGGCAAGGTGGTGTGGATAAGGGGCGAAATCTGCTGGCCCGCCCTTAAGATCGGTAGGCTGGAGACATCCCTTGCCGGGCACATGTCAATAAACCCTTTGTCGTCCAGAAATTTCTAAAGACTACCCCGGTCTGGACTGCCTGCTAAAGAAGGCTGAGTCTAGTTCGCCACTTCCGCCTTCGCACACCACTCTTCGCCCCGCCTGGCTGCGTTGCAGCGTCAGCTCGGCCTCCCCGTCAACCGTCTCATTGTTGACGGGGCCCAACACCTGGAATTCCACCCTCCACATCTCCCAGCGATTGTGCAGCAGCGCAATGCCATTACGCAGTACGAAGTGACACATGGCCTGACAACAGCGGTCGGACCTCGGTGTTGAACCACCGAGAGTGGAGGCAGGTGAAAGAGCTCTGCACCATCCTTCCCAGTTTGAAGAAGCCACCAAAATGGTCAGGCGACAATGCCCTTGTCAGCATGAGCATTGTGGTGATTTTAGTTCTGGGAAAGATCGTTGGGCACTCTGAAACAACAGGTCCCGCCAGCGACGGAGGAGGGGACGGACACAGATGCGGACACGGAGCCTTTCTCTCCGTCAATCCACAAGGCCCGACAGTTTCTCATTTTCATCGGTCTTATTAGGCAGTGGTTCGGGTCCAGGGCTAGTGCAAGGGGCGCATCAGCTCTCAGGTGCATCATCTCAGGCAAGTCAGGGCTGTGTTGAAAGGTGGGCCGGAGAGCAGGAGGAGGAGGAGGAGGTATTCCTAGACACAGATGTTACCGACGTCACTGCCTTGGAAAGAGGTTGGGCGGAATTTGAGGCGGAGGAGAAGAATAGAAGATCAGTTTGCTAGTGCCCCTCGACCCAGAGGCTGGGAAATCAAGGCTCCATCTCTCACAAAGAGTGCTTTTGGGTGCTCCATTTCCTCCAACATGATCCTCGCATTTAAAGGGCCATCAAAATGAACAACAGTTACTGGTGGCCAAACCCCCCTGGACCCACAAAACAAAAATCAGCACTTTCCTTCCACCCAAAGCCAAATAGAGAGTAAAATGCAGGAAATGGAGACCTTGCTGATTGATCAACTGGAGACATCTGTTGCGTCTGCTTCACGTTCCTCAAATGTCACGTGGAACAACATCAGCGACGTGACAGAGTAGAGTGGCCAAGTAGACCGTAAGCGCAGCAGCACAGCAGGCAAGGTGGCAGAAGCCAATGGTGAACCTTCTGCAATCTTTATTTAACCACCTCACCAACGCAAGCAATGCAGGGCACACATCCAAGACACAGAGAACCAGCTTAATGAACAATGGTGCAGACTATCTGCGTCCAACACTATGTTTTTGGAAAGTGTTCCGAACCCAATAGACTTCTGGTATTCTAAATGGACGCATGGCCATGCTCGCATCTGCCACGCCATAGAGTGTGTTTTGTTCCTGCCCAGCAGCCACGTCATATCTGAGCGACCTTCAGCACTAGCTGGAGGATTCATTACAGACAAACGCATCCGACTATCCACAGATAATGTGGATCGTTTGACTTTCATCAAGAAA
Source organism: Phyllomedusa bahiana (assembly GCA_025379985.1). NCBI lineage: Eukaryota > Metazoa > Chordata > Amphibia > Anura > Hylidae > Phyllomedusa > Phyllomedusa bahiana. The sequence goes on from JAODAL010030488.1 coordinate 18,738, forward strand.
GGAATCAGGCATGGATCTCTGGATGATGTATTGTGGCCCCAAATGCCTGATGTCACCGATTAAGTTTGCAGTCTACTTCAACATACCACTTTCAAACAGAAATGGACCTCTTGAAAACTTTTTTTTAAAATATCATTTCTTACTGCAATTTTATTCTCTTTCCCAACAGTTCACTTTGTCTGTTTTGCTGTGTAGAGACTTGTAAAAGACAGCAAGGTTTCATACAACACCGAATTCCATTTACTCACTTTATCTTAAGAAGTTTTCGCATTGTCAAAGGTTTTTGGAGGTCAATGTTTGCAAGTTGTGATACAGCATAAATCTGTCCTTTGGAACAGAAATGTGCGATTCTAAGTGGCATTTCTCCATCACAATTTTTTAATAGTGGCTGAGAAAGTCATTTTATAATTTTTGGGGTCATGTTGCTGTGAGATACAGCAAAAATCATGGCCCTTAGGAACAGAAATTGTGGTAATTAAGTGGCATTTTCACCTCTCACAATTTTTAACCAGTGGCTGAATGAAGGTGCATTATAATAAGGCCAGCAATACTACAGTTCCTATACTAAAAAAATATGATATCCTAAGCAGACAATTGTTCTTCACAAATGTCGAAAATGTTCAAAGGTCATTTTTGAATTTTGGGGCATTTTTGGCTGTGACATACAGCAATACTAAAGGTCCAATTATAAAACAAGTTGTTTTCTAACAGACATTTGTTTCTTCACAATTGCCAAAGTGGCTCAATGAGGGTCATTCATTGAATTATTTGGGGGTACTTTTGCTGTGAACAATTCAGCTTATACTACAGTCCTATTATAAAAAAAATGTTGTTTCCATAACAACATTTTGTTACCTTTCACAATTGTCAAAAGTGCTCTGGTCATGTTTTGAATTTTTGGGGCATTTTGCTGAGACATGCACTATACTAACAGGGTCCAATATAAAAAAAATGTTGTTTTCTTCCAAACAGACATTTTTTTCTTCACCAATTGTCAAAAGTGCTCAGAGGTTCATTTTTGAATTTTGGGGGCATTTTGCTGTGAAATGGCAGCTAACTACAGGTCTATTATAAAAAAAAAAAGTGTTGTTTTCAAACAGACAATTGTTTATTCATAATTGTCAAGAGTGGCTCAAGGTGATGGTGCCTTCAGAAACAGGAATTGGTATGAACAACTGTTAATGAATGGACACATATGCAAAATGACTTGTATTTGCAAGATCTTTAACATAGCAATCAATCCCTGATTTAGACAAAGAACCCATTTAATAAAATTAAAAAAGATAAACAAAGACATTGTGGGGATTCCATCCTATTATTAAAAATGTGTTTTCAAATTAAACTACTAAAAACATTTTCAAAATACATGTAAAAAAAATTCCTCATGAATTGTACCAGGGAGGTACAGGACAACTTGCCCGAGATGTAGTTATTCAGAGGAAATGGGAGTATGGAGCACGGACATAGAACAAATAACACGAGACAATTTCCTCCAACACGTTGAGTAAAATGAGAAAAAGAATGCCTAGAAAAGGGCAACCTGTAGGAACAGGATCGTTAATAACCACCATTATTTCCAAATGAAGCTCAATTGGTGTTCGCACTCATACGGAGGGCAAGCGCTACACCCAGGTTTCTTGACTGTGGTACTGAGGAAGCGCAGGATCTTACCTCACACTCCGCTTACGCAATCTGGCTTCACACGACACTGTTTTTTGATGGCCGTCATAAGCATTTAACCATGTAAATAGAGGGCTCCTCACCGCACCCACTGTATCTCCGTTACTTGGCTGCTGTAACATGGTGTTAATATGATGACAGACGCTAGCCCTGGTCTCTCACCGCACCCACCTGTAAGTCTGGCAGCTGACCTCCGTTGATAACAGATGGCTGACGCAGCACTGGCTCTCACCGTTAGGGGCAAATCAGGAGAGCTAAAATTCTCTAAAAAATCAGATTTTGAAAAAGGTGATTTTCTGTAGGTTTAGTAGTGTCAAAAAGGGGTTCATGGGCTGGACACAAATTGCTCAATTTGAGGCTTACAAATTTTCCTGGGGCTGGAGTCACTATTGGGTCGCATCATTTGATCTCCAGGGAGTCTGTCCCTCAATCAATGAAAGAAGGATTTTGAGGAAAAAGTAAACCATTGAAATGATAGGCTAATCAGTCAAAAGCCAGGAATTGCAAATGTCATCTCAACTAGAAGTGTTTTGGGATGATTAGGAACATTTGTATTACATATGGGTGGTGCGTACAAATAACACACTGACACGTTAAAAATACCTTTAAAAACTGCAGGGAGGGTGTATGTTGAATGTTAATCACACTTGAAAAAAAAAGCAAAATGGTAATAATGTTAAAAACTAAAAAAAAACTTCCCTAAATAAATTCTGTAAACACAGGCCAGTTACCAAAAGATATACTAAATGAGAGTCACAGTACAAAATAGCATAGTGCCACTTTGTGATCAGGTGGTCAAACAGTTTAGGAGTCTTGCTGTTGGCCCAGACAGGGATAGTCTATGTCCCCAGTGCAACTAAAATGGTGGTTGAAAGACTCCTTTATACCGGCACTTTTATATAAATGTGGGGGTCATCGGCAGGTTTGGGGCTCATGCATGCCCAGGTCAGGTATAGTCAATGACCAGTGAAGCACAAATGGTGGTTGAAAGACTCCTGTTTCCGGACTTTTTTAATCTGTGGGACAGCCACAGGTTTAATGGCATTTCTGCATACAGGACAGATATAGATCTGTCCAGTTCAACTAAAATGTGTATCAAAGACTCTTTTCCCGCGGCACATTTTAATTTGGGGGTCAGTACAGGTTAAATGGTCATAAACTTGGCGTGTCCCACAGACAGGTATAGACAATGTCCCATTTCCACTAAAATGGTGTTCAAAGACTCCTTTTTCTGCACTATTTAATCTGTGGGACAGACAGGTTAATGTCATACTATGACAGAACAGGATATCGTCAATGTCCATATTCAAGCTAGAATGATGTTGAAAGACTCCATTATCCCATTACTTTTTAATCTGTGGGGTCTACAGGTTTAATGGTCCATACTGCGGTACAAAGACAGTTATGTTAAAGAATATTCCAGTCACTAAAAAGTGGTTGAAAGACCTCCTTTTTTTCCGCATATTTTAATCTGGTGGGTCATGCAGGTTTGTGGGCTCATGCAGCGTTCCAGACAGGATATTTCAGTGTCCATTCAAGTAAAAATGATGGTTCAAATCATACTGCCTTCCTGGCACTTTTATTTGTGGTCATGCAGGTTTAAGGGTCATGCTGTGGTGCAAGACATGATAGTGAATGTCTGTGATTTTTTTTTCTGTGGCTTTTATAACCTAAGTTGTTAGCCTAAGATGTATCACGTATACAGTTTGCTGTTGAGATGTTAATTCCAGCTTCTCCACCCTAGTTTGGGTGTAAGAATGAAGGTGTTTGTTCCTCTCCCAAAACTTTAATGTCAACGCGATAAATAATCTATTATCGACTAGCGGATATCTAATTGATAATTGCCGATATTCGACTAAACGACCCGATGACGATAGTCAACGTAATCGCTCATCACTATTGCTAAGAAAAAAAAAAAATCACAGAATATCTGTGAAATAAAAAATGTTTATCCCCAACTGAATCCCTCCAATTAGGCAATGTTGCCTATTTACAAAAAAAGATACAACAAAATCAGAAAAATATAAATTTTAGTTTATGTAATTAAGAAAATTACATTACTGAATTAAAAAAGTTTATTTTTCACAAAACAAAAGGCACAATTAATGTTAACGTAAAGATAGAAATAACAAACCTTTATGATTTAAAAAAAAAGTTTTATTGTCAAATATTCCCTGCGAAAGTATGAAAAATTAAAACCAAATATCAGAAACTTCACTCAATATCCAATAGGCTGGTAAATCTCATTTGAAAAGATTGGTACATTTTCCAAACCACATATTCAGGGACAGGTCAAATGTCTTCTGGAGATATGTCAGAGCATATGTCAAACTTCTGCAGGATGGTTGTCAAATATAGGAAAAGCTCCATGCGGGCCAAACCTTCCCCAGGACAGGCTCTCTTTCCTAGAGGACAGAAAACATAAGAACAAAGTAAAGATTTAAAACAGAAGATATAGTGGCTAGCCTGGAAACATGGACATTGCAGTAAGGAGTGCAGTAGTAGTGCATGAGGCGATCCATAATCCCTCTACCACATAAGAAGACAATAGTGTTACGAATCCAAAAAATATCCAAAAATGCCAGCATCAGGGAGCGACCTGTTGCATATCGGAGAACTGTGTGAAGACTTCGGTGCTCTTTCAACATAATTTTCTCTACAGTGTTATAAATATTACCTAATAGATAGCAGTTCTGTTAGATTTTAAATTGTAGTCTACCCAGGAAAAGAGAAATTGTGATAATTTTGTATAAAATACCATGTTGCAGATAATTTTTTCTTTATATTTTTTCTTTAGTGTCCGTTTAAGATGTCAAAAAGCACATTCAGGGGCGTACATAAAGTGAATCCCTTTCCGGTCCTGTTAACACTACCTGACCCCCATTTACCTGGAGTTTTTTAGCGTTTACTTTCCCCATCTCTTTTCCATGATTTCCAGGTCAATTCTCCACAATCTTGTTTGTCGGACCAATGGTGAACGGATCCCTGCACAGGTTCTTTTACAACTTATTAAAATCAAAGATACAGCCAACTACACAGATCCCACTATCTTCTAAAGCCCCACAGCAGTCACCTAGTTGGCCTCTATGTCACATATGCCATTGTACACACTAGCGTTGGTTGAGCAACTGGGACACATCTGACTCCAAGCTTTGGAATCTCCAATAACACCTCTTTATGAGAATCACTGAGTTACATTATTTGAATGCTATTGTAATAAGGTAAACAATTATAATACATAGTTAACACAAAAATACAAACACGTGGAGTGATATAAATAGGAACTTCTTTATATTTCTTTGGATCACCATCTCATAGGCTCCCACCACCAACGGTATCTTCTACCCCTAACCCCAAGTCCTTACTCTAGAATCATAATCTAGCAATGTCAACAATTGTTTTAATGTACATTGTCAACATTTCTAATTAATATTCTTTAATAAATTACATCAACACTTTAAATGAAGGAGGATTGATCACCACTTCTGAATGTGTATTTAGTAAATATTTCTAAATAAAGTTGGTCATCTTCTGTGATTGAATACTACCCCTAATTGGATAAGATGGACAAATTGTGTCCAATAGTGATCAATTAATTTTCACATGTGAGCCAACCATATAATTTCCGGCACTGCCTTACACCTCTTGAGGCATGACGAGCTCACTAGAGCTTCACAGGTGTGTGCAGCCCACTGGAATCCTCTTCCCACTCCTCCATGACAACATCACAGAGCTCTGGTGATGTTAGAGACCTTGCGCTTCTCACCTTACCATTTGAGGATGCACCCACAGTGCTCAATAGACTTGGCTTGCCTTCCAGCAACCTTTACCCTATTTTCTATTAGTTAGTCTTGGTAAGAAATCGACTTGCTTTCTATGGGATAGACACGCAATGCAGAGCAACTTCTGTTACATTGTTGTTGCGGCATATGGTCTGAGACACTGAGACGAGGCCTGAAACTCACTAATTCTCAAACCTCCTGCAGCAATTATGGCAGCACTGATATGTCTATTGTAAAAAAGACAATCTCTGGATATGATACTGAGCCGCGCGCCTTGCACTCAACCTTCTTTCGGTCGACCGAATGGCAAATCCTGTTTTCTGAGTGCTGCGAACCTGTTCTTGTTAAACCGCATGTATTTGTTCCTGGTCCACTGGAGAGCTGCAGCTCAGTTCAGGTGTTGGCCATCTTCTTATAGCTGAGGGCCATCAAAATGTAGAGCAACATATTCAATTTTTTTTTCAGAGCACAGACAGAGTTCTTTCTAGAGATGCCACTGCGCTGCGAACCTTTCTAGTGACCAGAGATATGTGCAAGGTGCTGGTTCGACACGGCTTATAATTGAAGCCGTAATTGGCGGGACGGATTTTCCGACAATTCCGTCTTGAATAAAGGGGCGGGGCTGGGCCTGAGACGCTGTCCGCCGGCCCACTATGTAGACTTATCAATATCACACGGGCCGCGTTCACATCCCGCACGGGAATAATGAACAGGTCACTTTCCACATCCCCGCCTAGGCGTATTCTCCGAAGCGGGGATAAAAGAATGCGAATCCATAGTTCTACTATGCGAGAACTTGAGTGGATTACCATAAGCGTCTGGGGACGGATTCCAACTGTTTCAGCAGCGTGCAGTACGGCGCGCAATAACGGCTGCAAACGTGCCCACAAAACTAAGCGATGGTGAACCGGGACCCTTAAGGGTGATAACACCAAATGTAACACACTTGCTCCCTATTCACACCTGAGACCTTGTTACACATATGTGTCACATAACACAACTTTATTGATGTAATGTGTTATGCGTTTTTATGTGTCATACTTTTATTGTTATTACTATGCATGTGGCAGCCCATTAAAGGGCCAGCTGAATAGCACACGTCAGGAAACTGTGACTCTATAGTGTACCTATCTGCATCGCTCTTCTAGCGAAACATCACACTATATAGAGTAGTGTGAATTCTCACCAGGCTCGAGGCTCGCGTGGCATGCTTACATTAATAGCAGTGTACAGCATAATCCTGAACGTACGCTATTCAGCAGGTTGTTCGACTTTTCTATGACAGTCCTCAATTAAAGGGGTTGCCCTATTCTTTTTTTATTTGTGTAATGATGTACGCTTAGCTATGACTATAGTTAAAATACTAACACTTTCTTTTTTGAGATGTATGCTATAGTATGAGTTTTTTTCTGTCGTTCTATACTCTACTCTTTATCTTACTAGTGTAATGGCGCAGTACGCTATGACAAGACCCAGCCAGCCTGCTAGAATTGCGTCTGCATGCCACCGCCTAACACATTCAGGAGGGTTGCCGCTGAGCTTGCTAAGTGCCATCTGCAACTCTCCCCTAACAAAACCTCACACTATACAGAGTAGTGTTGCATTTCATTAGGAGAGAGCTATATGTGGTTAAACTATTGCAGTGATGGCCTCCTGACCTTGTGTTGTTTATTTGTGGTGGTAGTACAGCAAGCCTGCCAGCCCGCTTTTATTAGTGCTATGCATAAGGATAAAGTCAGTAAGTAGTAAGGGTCTGAAGTTATGCATAAACGAGAACTTTTTGTCACTTACTGTCATATAAATAGTAATAAAGATAAAAAAGTGTAAAACATAAAAATAGATAGTTACATCTTATCCATCAACAAATCAATATAAATTATATATATAATATATATATATATAAAACTTAATATACACACTCACCCGACCCAACTTTTTTAGGTACACCTGTTCCACCTGCTCTGCGTTAAGCACTTATTTTCAGAACAATCAGCCAATCACATTGCGTGCAACTCAGTGCACTAGGCATATGAGGACATGGTCAAGACAAACTCCTGCAGTTCAAACCGAGCATCAGTATGGGGAAGATGGTATTAGTACAGTGCCTTCTATGACGTGGAGCATATGTTGTTGTGTAGCCAGGAGGGCTGTGTCTGAGTACTTTCTCTCAGAAACTGCTGCGATCGTCTCCTATGTGATTTATCATCGCACGAACCATCTCTACGGGTTTTTACAGAGAATGGTTCCCTGAAAAAGAAAAAACACAACATCCAAGTATGGGCAGTCCTAGTGGGCAGGAAATGCGCCTCGTTTGCGATGCCAGAAGGGTCCCAAAGGAGAAAAGGCGGCAGACAGTTCGAAGCCCCCCTGATAAAAAGGCAACATGTGTGTTTCTCAAATAGGGCCCCCCCCACCCCCACCCTCTCCCGCGCCCACCCGACCCCCCCACTCCCCACCCCGTTACAAACCAAGTAGCATGAAGAGCATCTCTGCAACGCACAGTACGGCGAACTTTGAGGCAGATGGGCTACAGCAGCAGAAGACCTCTCACCGGACTACTCACTCACTCCTTCTCAGCTAAGAACGGAAACACTGAGGCGCTCCAATTTGCCCAATCCCTTATCGAAATTGGACAGTAGAAAGATTGAACAGCAACGTTCCTGTCGGTTCCTGATGAAGTCTCGATTTCTCGTCTGCGACATCTCGGATGTGATGGGTCAGTATCTTTGCCGAGTCAACAACATGAAAAGTCATGGAATCCATCCTGCTTGTAATCAACGGTTTCAGGCATCTGGTGGTGGTGGGTGTCATGGTGTGGAGGGAATAGTTTTCTTGGCGCACTCTTTCGTGCGCCCCTTGGTACCTAATTCGAGCAATCGTTGCAACGCCTCAGCCTACCTGAGTATTGTTTGCTGACACATGGGTCCACAACCATTATGACCACAATTAACCCAAACATCTGATGCTACTTTCACGCAGGATCTCATGCGCCATGTCATAAATGCTGGAATCAATCACTCAGACTGGTTTCTTGAAACAATGACAATGAGTTCACTGTACTCAAATGGCCTCCACCAGCACCACGACATCTCAATCCGAATATAGCATCTTAGGAATGTGGTTGGAACGGATGATTCGCCTCATGGATGTGCAGCCGACACAAAATCGCGAACTGTGTGATGCCATCATGTCATTAAGGACCAAAATCTCTGAGGAATGCTTCTCCAGCACCTTGTTGAATCTAGCAGGAAGAATTGTCAGGACAGTTCTGAAGGGCGCACAAAGTGGGGTCCAACCCGTTACAGCATGGTCTGAATACCTAAGAAAGTGGCCAGTGAGTGTATATATATATATATATATATACTATATATACAAAATATATATATAGTACACACATTAATATGCTATAATCATTCCCCATAATTAACGTTCATAACTACACACCAGAGAAAAGGTACAACCCTTTTAGTACACTCCGAAAAATTGAGTGGTAGAAGCCAATTGTCCCACCCAGTTTATAATAATTCACTATTCCTGATGGATAATAAAGGAGCACATTGCAGATATGGTGAAAATATAATTCTCCATAATTCGAGTAATTCAATGGCAATGCAAGTATTTTCTGAATAGGACATGTTTGGACGGGTGTAAAAAAAAAGAAACATCTGATCAGCATGACAAAACCCAAATGCAATTACTGTGCAGGTGCATGCCTGCTATGACATCAACACATCAAGCAAACACACAATACACACTCCCACACTATGTCCTCTTTAAGTTCACATTGCCAGCTATAGTAAGATAAACGAAAAGATCATCAACAATATGCGAGAGGGGGGGGGGGGGGGGGGGGGGGCGGGAGGGGGGGGGGGGGGGGGGGGAGGGAGCGAAACCCCAGTTTCACCTTCCTGTGACATGTGGACCAGATTGCAACCTAAACTTCAGAGTTCGAGTTTTTGCCAATTCACTGACATCATGTGTCCCCTACTGAATTATTTAGAGCTCTGACCCAGGTGATTATTCACATCTGAATTTCTCAGAGGGGGGGCGAAAAGGGCGTCGGAATCCCTATATTATGATGTTTCATCATATACCAGAGGGCAGGAAGCAACAAAGGTTAATGACTTGTCAAACTCCTACATGGTCTAATCATTTAGATGTACCTGACTTCTGGGACACTGTGATAGCACATTGACCCATCTAACCAAGGCAGGAGTGACTGCTTGTTATGTGAGAATATATGGTCACAGTATGGATGTAATATACAGTCTGAAGAACCTGTGTACACTTGTAATTACCACTATATGATCATTGTATGGTGGTTATATTGGTCTTTGTATACTGATCTTTACTCAGTAATAGTGTAGGGGTATTATTAAGTCGCTATGTGGCGGTAATTTGTGGTCGTGTTTTGGCTGTATATTTGGGCCCTTATGTATCAGAGTTATTGGTAATGTTCGTATTGGTATAATAGGATTTATTTGGTAGCAGTATGATGGTGAGGTGATATGTATGGCGAGATAGTTGCTCCTTGAATTATCTAGCAACTGCATGATTATTTTTAAGAGGTCCCGGTAAATGTTCGTGGTTGAGGGGCTGGCGGGCAGCCCACCCAAAAGTTTGCCATGGGGTCCAGGCTTCCCTAGTTATTCCCCTGTCTAGGGCCTTTTACCTACTGAGAAAACCAAGAGAAGTGAATCGATATGAGTGATTCAATTAACCCCTCAACAACCAGGCCTACTTTGGCCTTAACCCCTGCATGCAAATGGGTGTACCTGTAAGTTCAAACTGCGTAAAGGAGATACAGCCGCTAGCTGGCGGGATTGAAGATCCCAGCTGTTTAACCCCTTAGATGCCTCAACAATGGCGCCCGTGCCATGTAATTGAATGAGGAACGATGCTGTCATGCCATGTTAGTACGCCTATTATACTCAATCAATGAAAAGTATTTACAAGTAGTACATCAGTACTACCATATATAGGACAAGCGATCAAGCAATCATATGTTCAATTCCACTATTCGGAGTAAGGGAAACATATATAAACGGGGCTGTGCCAGTTTTCTGACGTTAAAAAGCTTTACCAGACCTGTATGAACAGTTGCCAGCACAATACTTTTTAATGCACCAAAGATTAGGGGCGTTCTAGGGGTGCATTGCACCAAATTTGTAGAATTAAACACATTTATGATTCTTTTACGCCAAATCTAGGTGCAGAACAGTTAGAACAGCCAGACCAGGTTAAAGGTGGTGCCTGAGCCAGACTTGATTTTTTTCAGAGCACTAATGAAAAAAAAAGGGGAGCTCTGCTTGGTTATTATGGGCTTGGTTTGCCATAAGCTCTGATTGGTTACTATGGGCAACAAAGACAGTCTTACACCTTGACAGTTTTCATACATGGATGCCCATAGACTCCATCCTAGCAGTCTTCCCATCTTGCCATTTTTGGTTTACCCACAGTTCACAACTCGTTACAATTTGGGCCCAACAAAAGAATGGGGGAAGATGGCGGTGCTTGTGCAATTCTCCCATTTGAGTTCTATAACAGTTTTAAATACAGCCAAGCGAGTGTGGGTATTTGGAACTCATATAGAAATGTCTGTCGAGAACTGTGCATCTCCCAGTTCTTTTACGCTGTATCATAACGAGCTGCAAACTGTACCCAGAGTGGAAATATTTTGATGGGATAAGCTCTTTAAGGACAGTGTCATTTCTTCTCTTTTATTGCTGCATTCCAAGAGCCATACTTGTTTTTATTTTCCCTCGATGTAGCTGGATGAGGGCTTTTTATGGGTTAAGTTGTATTTTTCAACTCTACAGCAATCGCTCTTCACCACGTATGTCCTTGATAAAGGCCCCTTGGCCGAAACGTCGGACTGTGGGAATCTCCATATGTCCTCACTTGCATATTGCATAAATCTTGTTTATATTTGTATAAATAAAATACCTTTTCATTTGATCACTACCTGAGGAGTGCCGTGGATTATCTTTGTTGTTGTATTTTTCAATGGGATACATATATTGATGAACATTACTAATTCTTTTTTGATAAAGAATGGAAAAACTACAGCAATTTCACTTTTGTTTTTATGTGCATTAGATTTTGTTCACAATGTAATGCAATACCAAATATGTGTAGGTTTTTTACAATTTACCACTTTTGTACAATAAGAACACTTTTAAAATGGCAATTTGATTTTGTGTTGCGGTGTAACTTTTTTTTACTATTATTTTAATACTTTTTCAGATTAAATCCACTTTTTATGAATTTTTTCATAAACTTTATTTTAAATTTCTTTAACTATTTTTTTTGCCCCACTACGGGACTTTACAATGTGATTATTTCATCTCATACTCAGCATACTAAAGCATTATGGAAGACAGGCAATCTATTAGGCTATGCCTCTGGCATGTCTAATTGTTATATAGCCATAGCACACCTAGGACTCTTTGTTATGTCTATTGTTGCTATGGCAACCCATGGCGGCCCCTCCCTCTGTCAAACCTCTTAGGTACTGTTACTGGTATTGACCGTCCCATGTAAGGTATTAGATGGCTGGGATCTGGGATATCTCAATCATAGTCAGCACCCGCTGTTATCATGTGGGCTCAGGTCCAGTGCCCACACAACCTGAATCACACACATGTATATTATTTTGTGCTAAATAGCCCATGAAATTAATTACATGATTCTGTGTTTAAAGGGTTTCGCCATTTGGCAAAGTCCATTCTGAGCCCAACTTGTAGCAGGCTGCATGAGTGCTGTTGTGGGGAGTTGCAGTTCATTGATGGAACCATGAGTGCTATGATGTACTGTGACATACTGAAGCAGAGCATGGATCCCCTCCCTTCAGAAACTGGGCTGCAGGGCAGTATTCCAACATAATAACGACCCCAAACACACTTCCAAGACGATCACTGCCTTGCTAAAGAAAATGAGGGTGAAGGTGTGGGACTGGCCAAGCATGTCTCTAGACCTGAACCCTATTGATCATCTGTGGGGCATCCTCACAGAAGGTGGAGGAGCGCAAGGTCTATAACATCCATCAACTCCATAAGACCTTCATGGAGGAGTGGAAGAGGATTCCAGTGGCTGCAGCCTGTGAAGCTCTAGTGACCTCCATGCCCAAGAGAGATAAGGCAGTGCTGGAAAATAATGGTGGCCACACAAAACATTGACACTTTGGGCGACATGTATGAAGCTCGCCGGGTCAGGGCGCGCTTTTCCACTAGTTTTCCGGCGAAATCTGCGCCTGATTTATGTCGGGGCCGGGGACCGCTCATACATTCCATGTAAAGTCTGCCGCGCCTCGCCAGTGTGTTAGGCGCAGTGCTGGACTTAGGCGCAGTGCGGCGCTGCGCCTGAGATTCGCCGCCGGAGGTTGTGCTGTCATCCATGCGTGTAAAAGTCAGCCCCGCCAGTGTGTTTGGCGCAGTGCGAGACTGAGGCGCAGTGCGGTGCTGCGCCGAAGATTCGCCGTCCAAGGAGGTGCGCTCATACATGCGGGGAAAAGTTCCCTGCACCTCGCCAGTGTGTGGGGCACAGTGCGGGACATGGGCGCAGTGCGGGACTTAGGCGCCGTGCAGGACTGCGCCGAAAATCTGTTCCGATGCGAGGCAGGCTGTAAAACAGCGAGAAATCATTCCACATGTCGGTGCGGAGTATGAATCAAAAAGCGCCTTTATAAAGGCGTTAAACATTCTCAGAAAAGTGCTCAAACCTCAAAAATAAAAAAAGACATAAAAAAAATCACTTTCCAAATATCCTAATTCATGAAGTTGGATATTGGAAATTGCCGGGAAATACAGTAATTCAAATTCTGAAAGCTATTCTCATTGGTTGGCAGAAACCGGCCAATCAGAATAGGAGCAACAGTGTACCATTAAAACCTATGTTGAACTATTGACCAATCAGAATCAAAGGCGGGACAGTTCAAAATACAGTAAAAAAGCAGAAAAGAGCTGATTGGCTGAGCTACCGGGTGCTTGGCTAGCTCGGCCAATCAGCGCGAGCTACTTCTCCCATTGTAGTCTATGGAGAGATCGGCGCCATGCAATCTCGGCTCTCAGCGCCGTGCGGCATGGAGTATGAATAAAAAAATCATATTTTATTAAGTGTAAAATATTCTCTGAAAAAGAGCTGAAACCTTCTATAAACATACATTAATAAAATCCCGAACAACGCATTTGTCGCCGAGACCGGTGCAACATAAGGAATTGGGTTATGGAGAATTGCCGGGAAATACAGTAATTCAAATTGTTTAAGCTATTCTCATTGGTCGGCATAAACCCGCCAATCAGAATAGGAGCAACAGTGTCCCATTAAAACCTATGGTGAACTATTGACCAAACAGAATAGGAGCGACAAAGACCCATTATATCCTATGGAGAAGTATTGACCAATCAAAATCAAAGGCGGGACAGAGCAAAATACAGTAAAAATGCAGAAAAGAGCTGATTTGTTGAGCTAGCGGTGGCTTGCCTATCCCAGCCAATCAGAACGCGAGCTACTTCTCCCATTGTAGTCTATGGAGAGATGGGCGCAATGCAATCTCGGCGCTCAGCGCCGTGCGGCATGGAGTATGAAATAAAAAACTCATTTTTATTAAGTGTAAAACATATCAGATAAAGAGCTGAAACCTCTAAAAATAAATCAGTTAAATCCCGAACAACGCGTTTGTCGCCGAGACCCGGCGCTACATAGAGAATTGCAATAGAGAGAATCGCCGGAAAGACTGTAATTCAAATTGTTTAAGCTCTTCTGATTGATCGGCATAAACCAGCCAATCAGAATAGGAGCGACAGTGGACCATTATATCCTATGGAGGAGAATTGACCAATCAGAATAGGAGCAACAGGGACCCATTATAACCTATGGAGAAAAATTGACCAATCATATTCAAAGGCGGACAGTTCAAAATACACTAAAAAGGCAGAAACGAGCTGATTGGTTGAAGCTGCGGGGCTCGTCCAGCTTAGCCAACTCAGAGCGCAAAGCTACTTTCTCATAGAGTTCTATGGGGAAAAAGAAATTCCGGGCGATCCTGTGCATTGCTAAGTTTAAAAGAGGCGCGGTTATTTGGACCAATGGAGAGCGAGCGAACGCTCCTCATGGGTTTTCTAATGCAATCTGAAATAAAACTGTACATGCCGAAATCAAATGATAAGACTTACAGAAGTGGGTCCTGATGTGTATATAAAATGAATGATAATATGGGGTAACGAGAAAAAAATTATATTACATCAATCAAATCATGTTTATTTCTTTATTTTCGTTGCACCCATACTATTGATCCTTGGATAACGAAAATAAAGAAATAAACATGATTTTATTGAATTAATATTTTTTTTACAATGGGAGAAGTAGCTCGCGCTCTGATTGGCTGGGATAGCCAAGCGCCCGCTAGCTCAGCCAATCAGCTCTTTTCTGTATTTTTACTGTATTTTGAACTGTCCCGCCTTGGATTTTGATTGGTCTATATTTCTCCATAGGTTATAATGGGACACTGTCCCTCCTATTCTGATTGGCCGGTTTATGCCGACCAATGAGAATAGCTTTCAGAATTTGAATTACTGTATTTCCCGGCAATTTCCAATATCCGATTTCTTGATATAGCGCCGTACTAGATTTTTGGAAAGTGATTTTTTTTATTATTATGTTCATTTTTGAGGTTCAGCTCTTTTCTGACACTTTTTTCCGCCTTTATATCCGATTTTTTCGGATTCATACTCCTGCTGCACGGAGCGCCGATATTTCTGTCGCGATCTGCTATCTGCTTCCTCGCATGTTCCGATCCTGCTTCACTTCGCCACCGCCGGAGCATTTAGACCAAAATAAACTAGGTCTGCCTGTCGGAGCTGCCGAGCGCTGCACTGCGCCTCGCTTTGCCGACTCGCGATCGTACATGCCTCGGAGTTTTCGAGCGCGCCGCGTCCCGCCCCGGAACGCCTACACCGCGCCCACACCGCACCCATTGCCCGCCCCTTCATGCGGGGCGCAGCTGAAAGTGGCGAACGCTGCGCCTAACACCGCATCCCTGCGTCCGACAGGGGGATTCGGGCCGGGAGGCGCAGTATACGCCAGAAAACAGGCGAAAAGCCCATTCATACATGTCGCCCTTTGTGCTCAAATTTTCCATTTTCACTTAGGGGTGCATACTTTTGTTGCCGGCAGGTTAGAAATTGATGGCTGTGTGTTGAGTTATTTTGAGGTGTAAGTATCAGCCCCCTGGTAGCACGGGAAAACACAGTTTGTGACATCCATTTATTCCTGGTATTGACGTTTATTGTTCCAAACAAAATAGAACAAGGAAACACAAGGTAGCTTGCCTTCAGCCCGACAAACCATAACAATAACACCTTCTGTGTTGTATAACTCACAGTCCTTTAGGGATGCTTACAGACAGCCTGCTGTAGATGTCCTCTCCCGCTCACACTCGGTCAGATCTCCTTCTGACCAGTCACACCCCCTGCTCACCTGACCTGCCAGGCTTACATAGAACTCCACCAAACCAAGGCCTGGACCTGGAACATAGGAGTAGCCATCCCACCCAGCTCTTTTGGTTACTCCAGTAAAAAGCCACCCTAATTAACTGCAAAACAGTTATACTAAACGTATAAAGTGAAACGTGTGTCATTGCCTAATGCTGCTGACATCAGTACTATATGGCTTTTACCACACTGAGACCAGGCATCTCGGTGAGACATATCGGCCGTCCACCACAGCCCCTTACGCTTTCCTACAGAGGGTACACTTTGGGCCACATGTATGAAAGCTGTCTAGGTCTAAGACTTCCATCGTTGCCTATAGCAACCAATCAGAGCACCCCTTTGATTGTTCCAGAGAACTATATGAAATGAAAGGGGCCCTCTGATTGGTTGCTATGGGCAACAAAGAGAGTTTTAGACCTAGACAGTTTTCATACATGTGGCCCTAAATGTACACTGTTAGGGTATGTTCACATGGCATACTGCGGTGCATACCTGTGGACGCTGCAATACTCCTGCTCTTGAAAGTATGTACTGGCTAGTGACAATTCTTTTTATGGGTACACAGTACGTACCGGGGAATACACTGGGCTATCATAGCACACAATGAGTGTTCCGATTTTAACGTATTTGCGAGGTGTACTTCGAGCATATTGCAGCACAACTACACTCCAATGTACGCCCAAAAAATATGTCGTGTGAACATATTCTTACACAAGCTGTACACTGACTACCTTACATTGTATCAAAGTGTCATATCTTCAGTGTTGTCACATGAAAAGATATAACACAATATGTACAAGAATTTGAGGGGTGTACTCACTTTTGTGAGAGACTGTAGCATGCTTGCTCTGCTCTATTTGGAACGGCAATAGAAATGAACAGGGAGAACTGTGCAAGTGCAGCCATGTCACTGTTCTATGAGACCGGCTCGTATTGAGCTATGAGCTGGCCTCAGAAGGGACATTGCAAAAATGGAAAAACCCTTTTAAGGGGGTTGTCTTATGAGGACAGGCAATACTTTTTCCCATTCAGTGTTGCCTAAAAATAAGTCAGCATGCTACTGTTATTTACAGTGAGACTCAATACCCTCACCCCAATGCCAACGAAACGACCACGTACTGGCAAAGCTACAATGACACACTTTACTGAAACTACTAAAAGAACAGCTTAAGGATAGTGCATGTGCCCTTCAGGAAGCAAGTACCAAAGGCTGCAAAACCTAGGACATAGAACATTGGGTCACTTACCTGCAGAGAAGGCCATGAAGCCTTCACATTTCTTAAACAACCCATGTTGGTCTAGAAAATGTTCAGGATCAAATTCATGGGGTCTTTTGAACATAATTGGGTCATAAAGTACAGAATGTAAGATTGGAAAGATGACAGTACCCTGGAGAACAAGAAATGAGGTCAAATGTTACTGACATACATTAAGCAGTAGATTCTGTTAATAAGAGCCATTTACTACCTTAGGTAGAGTGTACCCTCTGAAGATAGTGTTCTCTGTCACAGCATGGGGGGCACCAAGGGGTAAAAAGTCAGCGAATCTCATAACTTCATGGATGACAGCTTCAGTGTAGGGCATTTTGGCTCGGTCCTCCATACAAGGCCTCCGTGTTCTGCCAATCACATGTTCAATCTCAGCTTGGACCTTTTCTGAGGACAAATAAGAGAATCTTTATGCAATGTTCCCTTAATTTTATCAATGAATGTAACAATCTGTAGCGTGTAGGTTCCAACCAGAGCTGCCAAGTTCCCTTTGTTGTTTGAACTAAGGACATGACCCCAGGATGAAGTTGTTGGCCCAAAATGAAGGTTTGTTTTTACTGTTAAGGCATCTATGAAATAAAGCTCCTCTGCCTCAGATATAAAAGATTACAATGCCAAATGTAAAAGCTCAGAGTGGCCACTATACAGCTGAAAAGGAAACACTATAAGAGCATGACTTGTGGATATGGGATGGACCCTGACTTACTAGCAAAATGACCCAAAATGACCCAAACTACAGTAACACAGATTCCTAATAAATATACTACTCATCATTGTGGTGTTAAATGGCCACAGTTTGAATTTTAAACCACATGACAATCAATCACATGAAGGAGTACAATATTAGGAAAGTATATTTTTGGATTCACAGATACTATGAGATCTCCCAGCTTCTTACAGCAACTAGCAAGATAGCATTCAGGGGGCGTCACATTCTGGCCTAACATTCGCGCAAAGCCAGTCAGCTTCCATGGCACCAGTAACCCCACCTACGATCTTCCCTTTACAGCCAAGCCACCCCTGTAAGACGTTATCATTACCACATCTTTCAGGCTGGCCTATAAAGTTCAGCCTGTTCATTACCATTCAGTGGGTATTCTCGATTCATTGATTAGCTATAAACATGTAGGCAAAGGTAAATAAAGACTATTTACATTGCTGTGGTGATTTTGCATCTCTTCAGAGTTCGGAGAAGTTTGTATCTCCTTCTTTTGAACACAAGCTCACTAGTTACCGGCTATCTCTCTCTGCTCTTGCAGGCTAAATAAGTGATCAGCATGATAACTCACTCCCACCAAAGCTTATTTACATTACTTACAGCCAAGCTTTAACCCTTTAGAGCTAATATTAATAGAGCTAATATGAGCTAATATGTCAATCACTACTCTAGATCCACCCACAGCCTGACCAGGAAGTATGAATCTGAAGCTGACTGTAGCTCCATAAAACAGCAAGGTGAGGATACCTTTTTTATGTTTACCAGCTTCTATTTATTAAAATCAGTCCACCATAACTTTCATGAAACCTCCACCTGACTCCCCAACCGCGACGACATAGCTGTCACAAATCTTACATAAATTAACTTTTTTATATATTCTTTTTAAGGCCTGAAGATAAGTTTTCAAACTAAAAATAAGGCCAACCTCCAAAAAAGGCACTAAAACTCCAACTCAAAGAGTTATCCTTCAGCACTCCAGAGAGGAACAATCCAATGTGCAGAAAACTTCTAGGGAACCATAGTCGGAGAATTGCCCTTTCCCTTGGCTTACAGGGTAATGCCAAAACGTAACTCAAATAATATTGTTAAAATTTTACATGGTAACAAATACATTATAAAAAAAATTACAATTTGATGAAAAATTAAATAAAAAAACAATAAAAAATCCAACATGATAAGTGGTTACATAACATCAAACAAATAATTAGACAATAAAAAAATTCTGTCAGTGTGGGTGGGTAGGAAATGTTTCTGACATTTCATTTGGTGAGAGAAAGAGAAAGAGACAGGGAGACAGGAAATTACATCTTCAGAAACACCACCGTCCTCTAAGTTACACACCCTTCACTACTCTACCTCTCAGGCCTCGTTCACACTGCTTATTTGGGTGCGGATTGGAGCCGTACTGCGCGCCGTATTTGCGCTGCAATACGGCTCCAATCCGTCCCAGTCATTACGGTAATCCACAGTTCTCATAGAGAACAGTGGATTCCGTCGCTCCTCCCCGCTCGGCAAATTTGCTGCGGGGGGAGAAAGTGACATGCACATTATTTACGGCGCGTACATGCCGTAAATAATGCATTGTCTATGGGGCCAGCGGGCAGCTCCCCCGCTCCCGGCCCCGCCCCTTATTCAAGCCTAAACCCAGGTAGAGGTGGAGGAGCACAAGGTCTCTAACATTCACCAGCTCCATGAAGTTGTCATGGAACTGTGGACGTGGACTCCAATGGCTGCAGCCTGTGAAGCGCTAGTGAACTCCATGCCCCAGAGTGTTTAGGCAGTGCTGGAAAATGATAATGGCCACACAAAATATTGACACTTTGGGCACAATTTGGCCATTTTCACATAGGGGTTTACTCACTTTTGTTGCCAATGGTTTAGACTTTGGTGGCTGTATGTTGAGAACAAACCAAATTTACAAGCTGCACGCTGATTACTTTACATTGTATCAAACTTTTATATCTTCAGTGTTGTCCCAATATTTACAAAAATGTGAGGGGTGGACTCACTTTTGTGAGATACTGTATATATTTCAACACAGCGACTGTAGGCATTTAAGTAAGGTTTCCCCTTCTCATAGTCATGTCCCCCTTGGCTTAGTACTATGGGGGTTTTAATCCCACCAGTCATCTGATCTTAGCCAGTCACCATACAGGCCCACAAACCCTTGAGATGTAGAAACTTAAAGGGGGTTTCAAAACCTACATTAGAGGTTTTATCACAAAGTAAAATGCACTGCACAGGTCACAGCTCCCGAATATAGCTAGAGATAGGCGAATTTCTCAAAAATTCGGTTCGGTCACTTCGCCAAATTTCCCGACAAAAATAAATTCGGTCCGAATTTCTTTGGGACGAATCGCGTTAAAAAACAGCTATTTCCAGGCTGCACAGGGTGCTGTAGAACATTGTGCCATGCTTAAATATTCAGAGGGAGCTTGGTTTGGGCTTCACACAATGTTGTGTTTTAGTGTGACACGCACATGACTGCCGCCGCTCTTAGAATTGCTTCACTATAAAATTCCCTGGGCACTTAAGAGGGCAAAACTGACCAAAAAACTCAGCGGGAATGTAGCCTGATAAAGTCATGCCAGCGAAAGCTGGAAAAAAACAAGCTGAGGGCTCAGGTGGCAACATTAGTGACAGAGTGTGGCAAAAACAGGAGTAGGCCACAGATTGGCACAATGACACAGTGTGGTGGTCACGGCAGCAGCAGCATGAGGTCAGACAGTGGCACAATGACACAGTGTGGAGGTCATGGCACCAGCAGCATGAGGTCAGCCAGTGGCACAATGACATTCTGGAGGTGGCAAAACAGTAGTAGGCCACAGAGTGGCACAATTACAGAGAGTAGAGGTCACAGCAGAAGCAGCATGAGGTCAGAGAGTGGCACAATGACACAGTGTGGAGGGCACGGCAGCAGCAGCATGAGGTCAGACAGTGGCACAATGACATTCTGGAGGTGGCAAAAACTGGAGAAGGCCACAGAGTGGCACAATGACACGGCATGAGGTCAGACAGTGGAACAATGACACCGTTTGGAGGGCACGACAGCAGCAGCATGAGGTCAGGCAGTGGCACAATGACATTCTGGAGGTGGCAAAAACAGAAGTAGGCCACAAAGTGGCACAGTGACACAGTGTGGAGGTCATGGCAGCAGCAGCATGAGGTCAGACAGTGGCACAATGACAGTGTGGAAGGCACAGCAGCAGCAGCATGAGGTCAGGCAGGGGCACAATGACATTCTGGAGGTGGCAAAAACAGGAGTAGGCCACAGAGTGGCACAATTACACAGTGTGGAGGTCACGTCAGCAGCAGCATGAGGTCAGACAGTGGCACAATGACATTCTGGAGGTGGCAAAACAGGAGTAGGCCACAGAGTGGCACAATGACAGAGAGTGGAGGTCACGGAAGCAGCCACAGCAGCAGCATGAGGTGGGGACAGTGGCAAAATGACATTCTGGAGGTGGAAAAAAAATGGAGTGGGCCCGAGTGGACAATGACACAGTGTGGTTGTCACGGCCCCCAGCAAAGCGCATGAGGTAGACAGTGGCACAATGACAGGTGTGGAGGTAGTTGGCAATACAGTCCTGGTAAAGATGGTTGGTGACGATGGAGAAATTGTCAGAGATAGTGGCTCAGGCGGGTGGGGGGCATCAGAATAGTGGCTGAGGCAGGTATTTTGCCCCAGACTCTTTTCTCACATTTTGGGTAGGGTCATGGCTGTGTTAGTCTGACCCCCAAAGGGATTGGTGTGGGGAAAATCCTAGCCGTCCCGCCTGTCCATCTTGAAAAAGGTCAGTCATTCCACTTTTTCCCATGACAAGGGGTCTCCTTGGGGTAACGTGGCCCCTGCCGCAGGGAACACCCGCTTGTTCCCACACTATGGCCGGGCAGGACAGCTTCTCCACTGAAAAACCGGCAATTTGGGGCCACACATCCATTTTGGCTCCCCAGTAGCCCCCGTGGATCTTCTAATGGAGTGGCAGAGTGCTGCCAAGTAGGCCCCCACCTGTTGGTTCAGGGTCTGCTCCGGTCCTGTGTGTGGCGACTGCCCCCCTCATGGGTGGGTGAAGGAAGCTGCTCATCAGTGACTCCGACTTAGTTGCGTGAAGGAGTGGTACTGTCCCCCCCCACTTTCCCCCAGAGCCGCGGGAGTAGGATGTGAGCTTTGAAAAACCCCCCCGGTCAGACCTGTCAGAGGGATGATCCCGCCATCGGCAGGGGCCCAAAATGACTAGGAGGTTTTCCCCTATAGTATTTGATTTTGTCCCCTTCTCGCAGTGGGAAAAGGTCCCATTTTGGACCAGAGCGGGGGGTCCATGGGTGGAGACCCAGAAGTCTCCCCTGCGGGATGCTGACTATTCGGCTGTCACTAGCCGGGCAAATCGGGCTGCTTGGGCCATTGCAAAGTGACCCCGAGAGGCTCCCTGCTCCTCTCCACTGTTTACTGCCACGGTGCTTGCGGGTCCCTTCCCTCGTTTCCTATTCATCTACCTCCTCAGCTGCTCCTGTCCTTTTTTGTCACCTGGTAGAAAATCCATATTTACCAGACAATGTTCTGCTCCAATGCCCTCCTCCCCCATTTCATCCCCACCGGACTTGTGGCCGCGAGAGTGTTGCCACGTCTCCCGTCCCCGCCCCCCACCTTTCCGGACATGAAGAGTGGAAAGACGTTTTTTATCCCCTTTTGCTGGAAAATGACAAAAAAAAGTCGCCTCCCCGAATGGTCTAACAAAAAGCGGTGTACGCTGAGCTGCCCTGGTGACATCAAAGTTACAAGGGGAGTAATCCCGTCCGCCTGGATCATCAAAAAAATCGTTAATGGCCTTTCTTGTTCATCAGTCGGCCAACATGTGCGGTGGAATTCCCCAAGGGTGGAACATCCATATCAGAGTGGTTGGGGGGGCCCTTCTGCAGCTGCAAATCGAGGGGGTGTCCTGGTTTGTAGGAATGGATGAAGGCATGCCGTTTCCTGGGGCCCTTTTCAGAATCTTTAAAATCGGGGAAGGCTTCAGGAACCCCTTTTTAAACAGATTGAACACATAGCCATGCAGGGGCATGGACCATCCCTCCCGGTGACAGGACACATGTTACTCCCATTGTCCATCACCTGGTTCCGATTTGCAGTTGGCGCGGAGGAAAGCCCCCACATCGATTTTTGCTGCATGAGCAGAGCGTTTCCCCCTGTGTGACTTTGTTCGCCGGAAAGCAGGTGTAGAACTGCATGACACCGCTGTGCCCCCACATGTGGTTGATGGAGCAGTACTTGTGGAGGCTGAGGGGTGGTGGGGTGGAGGAGGGGGAGGGGGGATATTGGCGTAGGACCCACAGTTTGACAACGTGGAGGAGAAAGCGCCGTCTCCTGTTCCAAGTTGTTGGTGTGACTGGGCAGGAAGCACATTCACCCAAGGGGCCCGTTAAAGGACATTTTACTGGCCCTGACCGTAGTTACAGCCCCAGACGTCCGTGTGCCGTCCCAACCTTGGAGCAAACCCGATAAGCTCAAGGACTGGCCCTTTCTGTTCTACTTTTTTATGAAGTGCTGGTACTGCCTTTTTGGGAAAAGAAATTATGGCTTCTAATCTCCATCTCGGCTCGGCACAACCCATTAGTTCTCTGAATGGTGCAGAGTCCACACATTTGGAAAGGGGGGACTGCAAGTACCAACAACTTGGACAGGAGCACGGTCAGCTGCTGCACCTTAGGATGGTTGGACACATATGTTGTCTCTTTGCAATCGCCTTGCTGAATGACTGCTGGCGCATGAGTAGCGAGGAGCAGGGCATCTGGACCGGGAGATGATGTCAAAGAGAAAACAGCTCCTTCTGCAGAGGGGGTGGACCCTTTGGGACTGGCTGCAATGGCATGCGTGAACTGGGCGTGTGCTGCTGTTGCTGGCGGCAGGATGGACCACACATCTGATCACGTTTTTCCAGGCCACGGATGGTGAGCTGCATGTGTTGAGCAGGGCGTTGGTGCAACGTTAGCTCCTGGCAGCTTCACTTTCGCCACGATTTTTACATATACCATTTTCGTTCCTCGGTGTCTTAGCAAAGATGCCACACGCCGGAGTATCTGATTTTACGCCAACGCTCGCACGAGTGACTTTACACGCTTGCCTGTGAGCCCTGTGCCGCTACTTTCTTGGACTACGAAGGGGTTTTTTTACCCCGTGCGTTGGCTCCGACCTACATGTTTGTACCCTGTGATTCGGCCCAAACAAAACCCACTTGCTGGCTGCGCGCTGCTGACGCGCAAGTGAAGCCTCTTCTTCCTGACGATGATGAAGCCCTTGCTTCACCCAGCTCCCAAGTTCGGTTGGTACATTCATCATTTATTGTGTTTTATCGTCACTGTTTGTCTCATCCCGGTCTTGGTTATGCAGAGGCTGACCCCTCACAACATGCCCTCCAAAGCCACTCTCCACATCTATACTTTGCCGCCTACTGCAAGAACAGGGGATATTGGCCCCATTTTTTCGCTGCAAGTAGCTGCGACTGCCCTCCTCAAATTGTTCATCCTCGCTATATAGTGGCGCTGAGCCCAGACCACATAGAGATCTCTGGTGGGGAACCGGATGGGACAGAGGGGGTTGAGGACAGGTGAGGGCCACTGACCCGCTCCCGGGCCATGCCAACTAAGGGTTGTGTCTGACGATCCCACCAAAATCTTGGCTGGGGTTGTCAGATGTCATTTCTGGAGGAAGTGGACCTAGTCAACCAATCATGAACCCTTGGGTTGCGAGTCAGCACACGGCCGCTAGATGACAGCGGCAGTTGTGGCCTCACCGAGTGACCCCTGCTGCGATGTCCCCTTGCTGTGCTGCGACCTGGGCCTGCTCCAGGAATGTTTGTGCCACTGCCCCTCGCAGGTGAAGAGCCTGCCACCTCTCTGTCTGACATACTGTTTGTTCTAAAATGTACAGACACTGTTTGATGAAGATATCTGTATATGATAAATACAGACCCTGTATTTGACTCCAAATGAACCCACTAAGAAGCTTGGGTCACCCTTGGATATAAATTACGCTCTACAAATGGGCAGGAAAAATTGACTTGTATGTGCTGTTTAAAAACTCTGAATATAAAAGCACAAACAGGCTTAATTAACCTTCGGATATGAATTATGCTACAGAATTTCTTCTGTGGCGGTGAAAAAAAAAGTTTTTTTACTGAGTACAACTGCAGAAAAATTAAATTAATTAACCCTTGGATGTAAGTTGCGCAAAAGAATTGAGCAAAACCC
This sequence comes from Phyllomedusa bahiana, assembly GCA_025379985.1. Classification (NCBI taxonomy): domain Eukaryota; kingdom Metazoa; phylum Chordata; class Amphibia; order Anura; family Hylidae; genus Phyllomedusa; species Phyllomedusa bahiana. The sequence continues at coordinate 43,921 of JAODAL010030488.1, forward strand.
AAAAAACTACCAGCTTTGTAGGTGTTACAATGGCGTGTATTTTACGCTACACAACAAGAGAAAAATTTGTAATTTACTTCACTTGTGAATTATGCTACAGCCAAAATGTATTTTTTAGTGGTGAAAAAGACGGTTTCTTTTAGTCACAAAGGGCAGCAGAACAATGCCCTTTAAATTAACCCCCGGATGTAAAATTTCGCAAAAAGAATTGAGCAGCCAAAAACTACCAGCTTTGTAGCGGGGTTACAATGGCGTGTATTTTACGGTACACAGCAAAGAGAAAAACTTGTAATTAACCTTCACTTGTGAATTATTTCTACAGGCAAAATGTCTCTTTTGCCGGTGAAAAAGACGGTTTATTTCAGTCACCACAACAGCAGAACAATGCTTAATTAAACCCTGGATGTAAATTGCGTTAAAAGAATTGAGCAGCCAAAAAACTACCAGCTTTGTTGGTGTTAAAAGGGGTATTTTACGCTACACAACAAAGAAAAAATTTTAAAATTAAACCTTCGCTTGTGAATTTGCTACAGGAAAAAGTTTTTTTTGGCGGTGAAAAAGAGGGTTTTTTTTTAGTCACCACAGCAGCAAAAAGTTTTTTAAACCCCCTGGATGAAATTGCGCAAAAAAATTGAGCACCCAAAAAAGAAGTGGTTTTTGTATTGAAAAAATGCTGTTTTTTTTAAAGAATACAACAGAAAAGGTTAGTAAACCCTTGGTATTTAATGTGCTGTGGCAGATAGCTTTAAAAATGTATATGCAGCTGCACTGGCCCCATTTGGACTTCAGCCCCAATACCCCAAAAATCGAAATAAAAGTTAAGAGAAGCTGTGACCCCCCAAAAAATTGCTGTTAAAAATGGTTTTTAGTATCAACTATCATAAGCACCCGCGGCGCACTTCCTACTAGTACAGTGAGGGGGTTTATGGTCCCAGGTCGCGCCGGATTATATAGTTCGGTGACGTACAAAATCCCTGGTTCTGATTGGCTTCTTTTGCACTTTTTGCAGGGTATGCCCTTTTCCCTCCCGAGTTCTTTCCCCCCATGAAGCCATGAGCTCGAGCCTTTTATCAATAAAAAAAACACCTTCGTTCCGGAAGTCCCCAAAGTTCGCTTCTTTTCCCAAAACCAAAGCTTTCCGGGAATTTTTAAAACGAATTCCACTTCGTTAAAAATCAATTCACCTCTCTAAATATAGCAGAGCACACTAGCTAGTATTTCGGAACTCCATGAAGTGAATGGGAGGAGGCCAAAAGTGTGCCATCCTTATTCAAAGGGCACAGTTGGCTCATAGGTATTGAGGTGGGGACATATGTAGCAATATTACTTTTTTGTAAACCCCCAATAAATATTGGTTGAGATTTTTAGCAATACTGGGTTTTTTGGGGTTTGTCTCATCTCAAGTTCTTTGGGATTCATGAATGAAATAATGCTGCTTTGCTCGGTCACTTCCGGTCAAGGGTTGTAATTGCATATGACCCTTGTGTATTCAGCCCTCGCTATTTAGAAAAAATCTCATGATGTTAGGAGCAGGGATGCTTATGGGTTTATGTACACAGCAGTAAATTCTAGCTTTTGTCAAAAAAGATAGATAAAAAACAAGCTTATTTTCCGGATTTCTGTGTGCTGGACCTGTGTGTGAGTCACCCCCTGCTATCAGATAAAACAAACAGAAAGGGGGGGGGGGGGAGAAAGTACACGGTCGGTCATTAGGGAACAGATAGGGGCAAAAAAGGTAATAAAATCACTTGTAGCTCCTTAAAAAAAAAAATTAACAATGGATATATTTGGAAAAACGTTTCCCCTTTAGTGTTTCCAAATTTTTGGAAAGCTAATCTTTCTAGCGAAGTAACCCCTTTAAGACTCTTCCCTATTAGCTTGTGGGACAAGGTATACTCTTAATGATCCAGTACATCAATGCGTTATACAAACAGCCTACTGATTTAATGAACACTGGGCAATGCTATATTTTCCCTGTAGTGGTGCTGCATGAGAATGAAGCATAATATGTTAGATTTCCCTACAGATGATTGCTCAGCTCCAAGCAGCACCATATCCTGTAATCCACTTATAATTAAGGAAGCCTTTTTAAGCTATTACAGAGTCAAGTCACATTATTATGACCATTTCCTGCTTTCAACATTGGTGGCGTGTAGCTCATGAAGGAAGTGACATATTGTGAGCTGGCTTGGTGGGTATAAGGTGTGTGATAAGCTGTCTGCACACATATCGCTTGTTGCTGTCATTGACAAAAAAGGGCGATTTATTACAGTTGCAAAAAGGGATGTTTAACTTTATGGCCGGGGGTGGAGGTATTTATGAAACTGCACGGTTTGTAAACTATTATTTTGCTGCTGTGGTAAAAGGGTATCATGAATGGACAAATGGCGGCATTTTGAATAAGTGCTGGTGATATCATAAAGCACCCTGTGCCATTGATATGAAAGGTGAATGTCAGCTATGAAGGTGTGCAAAGGTGGACCGACATGCTACAGTGGAGCACCTCACTGTTGAAATGACAAGTGTCTAACAAAACAGTTGAGTGAACCCTACTGCTACTAGGGCTCTGAAGCAGACGAATGATCATTGCTTTTATGCCAATGATTTTTTAAGACAATATCAAAATGGGATCTCTGCTGATTGGCAAAGGGTTGTCTTCTCCAATGAGTCCCATTTTCTGCTTTATCAAATGGATGAATTTTGGCATGTTAGAAGCGTCAGAAAACAGACACTCTGCAACCATTGCTGGAAGAACACAAGCTGGTGGTGGCGGCGTTATAGTCTGGGAAATGTTTTCGTTGCATTCTTTGAGCCACTCGTCCATGTGCAAAGCACTCTCAATCTATTTTGATATAAACCCTTAGTTCCAGATCACGTAACCTACACTTGATGATTGTCTTCCTTGGAGAAGATGGATCTTCCAGTACAAAAATTCAATATATCACATGGCTAGAAATATTTAACATTGCTTAGAAGACTATGATCAAGACTTTCAAGTACTACTCTGGCCCCTAGTTACCTAAACTTTAACCCAATGGAGCATCTGTGGAACCAACTTGATTGTCATGTTGGCTCTATGCACCCCATGCACCCTCCAGCAGCTGTGGGATGCAGTCAGCTCCAGGTACCTATGACAACCTACTAGGGCCTTATTGAGTCACTCCCAGCCCGTCTATCTGCTGTCTGTGCTGCACATGGTGGTAACTCTGAATGTTAGCTGGTGGTCTTAATAATGTGACTTGACTGTGTATTTTACCAGGTTATGACATTTTAGGAATTTTTAACAATTCGAAAGTGTTTTAGTAACTGTTTTTCAAATTTCCTGCAAAGGTTTCTAAAGTGTGCGCTTCATGTGAAGGTCCTTTGATAGACTTCGTGTCAGTGTTTATGAGGATAGCAGAAATGCTTCTACATATCTACTAAAATCCAATAATTGATTGCATTATTCCAGAATCCTAAGGGCATGTTTTCGGCCGGTTTTTCAGCCGGTTTGCGGTTTTTCAGACCGCCTGAAAAACCGGCCGAAAATGAGCACAATGGTGCTCTATGGAAAACCCGTGCAGCAGTCCCCACTGCACAGGTTTTCCGTCTGGAGGTTTTTCAACCCGCCGGCCGCCCGAAAACGTTCATCAAGCACAATCTTTCGTCCGGTTTTCGGACAGAACCTGTGCTTATGAATGTGAAGGGGGAGGGCTTTTCTCTGCTCATCGCGGAGAAAAGCCGTACCCCCCCCGCGACCGTGGGGACGGCCGCAAAACAGGACACATACCCGCCCGCAAACCGACCGGTATTTGTCCTGTGCAGTGGGAATGCACCCTTACTTTTAATACTTGGATACTTCATTAGGATTAGAATCCCATATCCTAGAGTAATGCTGGTTGATTCCTGTCCTGCAAAAAATATATCCAGCGCTGAGGATAGTAAATTTGGTAAGATGAATTCTGAACGTGGATTTTTGCTTTCCTGAAAGAAAAACATTCATGTCAGCAAGTGTAATACAAGTGTATTAGTTACATGGATCAAACTTTCCGTTTGATAGACACCTAGCCAAATACATTAAATGTTCTGAATATTCCTAATTATTTCTATGTGACTAAGGGCTTGTTCACACGATGTTTTGGATCTGGTTTTGACCAGAAGAAAACTGCATCTGAACTGCATCCAAGAAACGTATCCAAAAACGCAGCAGCTGATGCTTTTTTGGACGCGTTTTTGATCCGTTTTTCAATGCGTTTTCTTTCAAATCAATTATCTATTAATTTAACCTATTCCATGACCAAATACACCCCTCAAACAGTGCTTCTGCATCTAATGAGATCTCTAGCGGCCAATTTAGTGTATTACACTACAAATTTAAAGCCAATGCGTTTTTCGGATGCGGTTTTGGTATCCAAAACGTACCCAAATATATGTTGCGTTTTTGGATTTGTTTTTCAGGCTCCAAAAGCGCACTACATTGTTTCCCATGGGGATTTTACTTGCGTAAAACGCAAGTAGAAATGACATGTCAATTCTTAAAATGGATATGGAAAACACATTGAAAAGAAGCAAGTTAAAGCGCAGCAGTGATCACTCGTCTGAATGGAGATGCGTGTTTTACATTGAAACCAATGTAAATCACACTGCACAGTTTTAGATAAGTTTTTTGGATCCATTTTGGGTCCGAAAAACGGAACAAAAAACGGATCTGAAAAACGTCTTGTGAACAAGCCCTAAGACCTCACATAAAGGACAATGTCAAGGATCTGTGTTGTACAATCTACTGTTCGTTCCAGGGCCGTTTTAATAGGCGAGAGGGCCGGGCCAGGACAGGCAAAGGGAAGGGGTGCAGTCATGGTGCATACTGATCCCAACCACCGTTGACTTTATGTCTAGTTGGTCGGCATCTAACTTGGCATGGCCGTTTTGTGCAGGTGAAGGAGGGAAGAGCTGGCTGTTGGCGGCAGCTGAAATCTCCAGGGGGAAGGCATGGACAATTTATTACCATTCCTGCCTTTTCTACTGTTGACTATACAGTGCCCAACGAGCACTGCATATAAAGAATTGCAGGAAGCCTACAGGCTTCTTGCCCTGCCAGGGCTCGGTCATTGCAGAAGCTGCTGGGTCTTATCAAACCCAGAGCAGCTTTGCCGTGAGTGCTGAATGTTGTATTTCCCCTGTAGCTGGGACTAATATATCAGCGCCAGTTATAAAGGAAATCAGAAAAAAATGTCCCCCCCCCCAATCTTTACTTGACTTTTTCGGGGCACAATATGTAAAATAAATAAAATAAAGCACAAGAGTAACGTAATAAAAAAAAACTTTCTGCCCCATTACAACAACTCTGAAAAGAAAAAGTAACAAATAAAAAACATTTTTAGAGCCACTTTTGCTGTTAAAAAATATATACAGTTTCCCCAACATTTTTTCCCAAAATGTAATGTAAAAGATAGATAAAAATAAAGCCTTACATATCGCAAAAAAATGTGTTGACTAAACTAATGTGAGAAAGTATTATAGCGTTCCAACCTGTATCTACAAAAGAAAATGAAAATGGCTAAAAATAAAAAAGTGGAAATGTACAAGTTTTGGCCAGCGTAACTCTTTCCAATTTTTTTGTGATGTCCCATCTGTGGTAAATATCACATATGTGTTTTTAGTGGTGGACAGAGATGTGTAAGCACCTTGTTAACCAATATCTAAAAGAATATCTATCCCTCAAACAATCCACCAGTAATGGTTAGCCATGAAATTCATTAGCTCATACTGCAGTCTAATAAACTGTAGAAAGTAGCTCTTAAGGTGGCATGTCCCCTTACCTACCGGGCCTCCGTGCATCCGCAGAGGCTTCATCAATGATATGTCCGCCCCAGATGACTATTATTGCATTCTTACCTGTTGCATCTTTATGAGAAAAGCATCAATATAGTCTCGGGAGGCCAAGGGGTCCAGTGTAGCCTCGTGCTCCCGCACTTTTTCATTT